>JAVGWX010000008.1:9247451-9469951 GCA_036924085.1 Ariolimax columbianus
TTTCTCTCTGTGTCAGAAACTTAGTGTATGCAATCTTCTTCAACTGTGGGGAGTAAAGGAGATCTTTTATTTTATTTGTTTGTGTGGCCCTGTTTCTGCAAGAATAAAGTAGGACCCCCTTCCCAATTATATTTAGTCATCTTTTGCAAAATGTTTTGCAAGTTGCAGTGTTACTACCCCATGCTCCAATGTGAGAGTAGGGGTAGGCGGGGAGGCAAGGCGATTGTAACAAACTTTCTACCAATTTAAAATGTAAACAAATTCGTAATAGGATTGCAACCACATGTCTCGGCAATTGTATGTCTCTTGCCTAAATCAGTGTTAATCAACCTTTTTACACCTGCGGACAGGTAAAGATAGGAAAATATTTTCTCGGACCGATTCAAATAGGAAAATATTTTCTCGGACCGATTCAAATAGGAAAATATTTTCTCGGACCGATTCAAATAGGAAAATATTTTCTCTGACCAGTGAAAATGAAAATAAATATTCGCGGGCGGCTCAAATAGAAATAAAAACCATTATTTATATATAGTTTTGTATTTTAATTTTAAATCGAATATTACGAAATAGAAATTATAGTTCCTTATTATAAAGAGAAAAAGAGCAGTAAATAAAAATGTTAGTAACACAATTTCTTGAACTTTTGAGAAAGCAATATTTCATTCAAATAAAGTTAGCGCGGAATCTTTTGATGGTTGTTTGTTTGTATACTAGATAACCGTGGCTGCACTGTTGTTTAAGAGAGATGAAGTGTTTCATTGAAATCCGTTCGGCTTCCCTGTTCGGTTTTGATCAGTGATAAAAGTCTTCTCACACAAATAGGTAGTTGAAAATACGACCAACAATTTAATAGAGCTTAGATCACTTTAGGGATCAAGATGCTGTACAGCGCATAAGCTGCAGCGGTCTGCGACCCACAGCTGACTGCTAGCATCAGGGCCAGCGAACCAGAGCTGCCAAGACCCTTCTACGCCTCCACGCGCTGATCCTGGATAACAGGCTGCAGCAGGGCAGACTGGCTAAGGAGAAGGGATCAAAGGGGGAATGCTAACCCGGAATTCAAAAAATACTTGCTGAAGTCGTATGTGTTGGACCGTAAGGTGCAAATATCGCAGTCAAGCTGTAAACTACGACACAACGGATTCCGTTCTCTGGACTACATTCTGCTACTTAAGCCCATTCAGAGTTTGGTAGTGGGAGATTGAGAACGAACGAAGCCAAGCTAAGCCAAGCCAAGCCAAGATACTTTAAAAAAGTGATCATGGCAGTAAAGGGGTTAAACCGCAAAATCTTATTCGTCGACGGCAGGAAATTTCTCCGGACCGGAATCGGCCCGATGACCGGCGTTTGGAAAAAACACGGGCCTAGATGTATTTTGGTATGACCGTTTTTCGTAGTTGTAAATGTGTGCGTGGCGAAGTCACTGGAAAATTTAGGAGCCACTGCACAAGCTACGGAGTTGGTTCACTTTCGTCGTCACTTTCAGTAATGAAAGGGACTGAGCACATATAAGGCCACCCTGGTGCAATGGAGTCGTTCTATGAACTATTTCCCATTTCCAAATATGAATATACACTGACAAACACGGTGATCCACAACAAAGCAAAACCAAACCTATTTTTTTAATGAACATCCAGGGGCGTATTCTGGTCTCCAGTACAAGGTGTTCTCCAATCTTAGAATGTAATACTCTAATAAATCAATGTTTCAAGAAAGACTTTCTCAAAGTATATGTTCATTTTAATTTCAGTAATATCATTATACAATTGCGGTAAACATTAATATGTCTGCTGAATCTTAGTTTTATTCTAAGTTTTGTACGAGGTGTGTTCAAATGAAACCGGACCAAACTGCAACAAGTGAACATACGTACGATGCACATGATGACGTCACTTTTTGTGCAAACAGTACATTCCAACCTTCAAGTTTGCAAAATGTTATTATCTTCCGACTCATGGTTTCCTCAGCAGACCGTTGAAAACATGTCGGGTGTGATACGGAATCCGTCCAGAGTTGATCAGCGATCGATGATTCAGTTTCTAACAGCTGAAGGATGTCGACCAGTTGGCATTCCTCACAGAATGCAGGCCGTGTATGGTGACAAAAGTGTGTCGAAGACAACAGTGAAAAACTGGACAACGATGTTTAAAGAAGGACGCGAGTTAATGCAAGAATATGCGCTTGACCTGGTCTCGGAAGATCTTTAGTTAATTCACGTCTTTCTTTAAACGTCTTTGTCCAGTTGTCTTCGACACACTGACTACCATGTCTGATCGGTATATTTTTCCTGACCCTGACTAACATGTCTGATCAGTATATTTTGCCTGACCCTGACTAGCATGTCTGATTGGTATATTTTGCCTGAACCTGACTAACATGTCTGATCAGTATATTTAGCCTGACACTGACTAACATGTCTGATCGGTATGTTTTGCCTGAGCAGACGTTAGTCTGAAACAAGTAATCATGAACTGGCTCGCAAAAAAAAAATATACCTTTTTGTCACAACAATTTAAAACCAGAATTATTGCAGCTTTCGAGGTAGACTATGGAGACATAGATGGTTTTAATTGACAAGATAATAGCGTACCATGGCCACACATAACTTGACTACCCCCGTACCATTCACACCTCAACCCCATAGAACTTGTAGGAGCTGCAGTCAAAGGTCAAGTTGCTGCACAGAAGAAGGCTTTCAAACTGTGATGTTAAAGAGTTAACACTTGATGATCTGTCAAAAATAGATATTGGGCACTGGAATAAATATGAATAACATGTGTCCGAGAGGAAGTCGCATATTGACAACAATGTAGGTTGCATTTGATCCAGCTCTTAGATTGGTCACATTTTATCCATCCCTTAGATTTGTTACATTGTATCCAGTCCTTAGATTTGTTACATTTTATCCAGCCCTTAGACTTGTTAAATTTTATCTAGCCCTTAGATTTGTTACATTTTATCCAGCTCTTAGATTGGTCACATTTTATCCATCCCTTAGATTTGTTACATTGTATCTAGCCCTTAGATTTGTTACATTTTATCCAGCCCTTAGATTTGTTAAATTTTATCCAGCCCTTAGACTTGTTAAATTTTATCTAGCCCTTAGATTTGTTACATTTTATCCAGCTCTTAGATTGGTCACATTTTATCCATCCCTTAGATTTGTTACATTGTATCCAGCCCTTAGATTTGTTACATTTAATCCAGCCCTTAGATTTGTTAAATTTTATCCAGCCCTTAGACTTGTTAAATTTTATCTAGCCCTTAGATTTGTTACATTTTATCCAGCCCTTAGATCTGTTACATTTTATCCAGCCCTTAGATTTGTTATATTTTATCCAGCCCTTAGAATGGATACATTTTATCCGGCCCTTAGATTTGTTATATTTTATCCAGCCCTTAGATTTGTTATATTTTCTCCAGTCCCTAGTAACAGTTACTCTCTTCGAATCGTCAGAATCAGAATAGAGCAGTTCACATGCCAATCTCAGATGCTGACACCTCCACCAATTGCCTCACAATATATTAACAACTACATCTTTATGAAGACAAACTGTTACTGCGTCCCAAGAAAGTACATCAACTGATTAAGGCTGCAATAACGACAATCCAATGCCCCTACTGTCTAAGGTTCTGCAATTTCTAAGTGGATCATCTCAGTCATATTCACACCAACAAAATACTGCCATATTTTTTCAGCTGCATGGAAAAATAGGGGCCTTAATTTTTTTGTTAGAGAAACCATAGCAACAACTGGTACTTTATTGTTCTGCTTTGCACAACGAATCTTTCGTGATCATTTCGAATCATGAAAATCCCAAGATCTCAGTCTCGTTCAGGACCAAAAAAGAAACATAACACAATTTGATAGCATATGACGCTTTAACTTGACATATTCTCATGGAGTAAAGTTTCATACGTCTCATTGAATATTACCCCATGTAGTATGGATACGCCTTTGGAAAAAGTCGACACCATTTAGTGTTACTGTAAAATCTAAGGTTTGATTAACATTGTTTCATGCTTATGCAAAATTATATAACAAAAACGGCTCTATGCAAAAACTACGTTTCGTGTGAATTTGTTATGCATGAAATCGTATCGTCGTAAGAAATACAATACTGCTTGGAAAAAACACTGACGATAATAGTTGCTATTTGAGAAAATTGAACGAGAGTGTGTTCAACAATGTTGTAAAGAACTTTTTTTAATGAATGATTACGGTTTGAACGTGAAATGTCATTTACATAATTGCGTTGAAATTCTTCTTTTGGTCTTCTCAGGGAAAGTCTGGATGCAGGTGTCGCCTCCAACGAAGAAACAGAGAAATCAGAGCCGCAATGCTGGGTTGATAACGCCACTGTAACCAGTGCAAAGGGTGACGTGATGTCTGTCAGAGACAGTTACGGTTCAATGATACGGAAAAGCATCCAGTCGATTGCAAAAACAGAAGACGTCGACATTCATGAGCGGCCGCGTATTCCTTCTAGGGCAATTACCACCGTTTACAAAGAGATAAGGAGCGCCGAGGATATGGTGTACAAAGACCAATCCAAAACAAAAATGCTTAGTACAAGAATGGCGAACTTGTTGCCTGCCTCTCCATTAAGACAGACAGAGTCAGAACAGGAAACAAAGGAAGTGCTTGAACCAGAGCCGGACCTTGACCTGGTCTACGAACCAGAGCCACGTGTTCCAGATCTTATCTGTCCAAGTTCTGCGACCAAATCTCAAAACGCAGAAATCAAAATATGGCTCAAGAAGACGTCATTTTCTGCCGTCAACAAAACCCTACCATTTTTTAGATAACGTTTTTGCCAACAATTTCCAGGTCACAAAAATGAAAATGTGGCCATTAATACATCATTTTCTGCAGCAAACTGGTACACGACTTCATCCCATTTCTGAGTTAGTTGATTGATATTTAGGCTGATGACTACAATCCGATTCGCCACTGCAGTCGCAACGTCGTGTGCTGGATACATTTGTTTCTTTGACCGCCAACATAAAGACAACATATGTCAAACAGGATATTCAATCCACTGCCCTCTTCGTCAGCAGGCAGACATCGAGATACTCAGCCTCGCAATGTTGCCAACAAAACTCTAACATTCTTCAGATAACTTTTCAACCACCAAGTCACATGACGCATACATCATAAGGAGGTTCAAGAATACGTCATTCTTTATCACCAACAAAATCCGGCATTATTTACATAATGTTTCTGCCACCAAGCCACAGGTGACAGGACGCATACATCAAAATATGGCTCACGAATTTGTCACTCTCTGCCTCAAGAAAAACCCTACATCACTAAGATAGCTGTTTGTCATCGTGCGTTTTTATTAGAGTAGCATGCTCCATACTATAGTTGGCGGTGCAGATCTAGAGTAGCTGTCTGGTTTGCGAGAAAGCTCTACAAATGGCCAATAAATATCTTGCAGGGAACTGTCTGTCTTTATCCATATCTCAGCAAATTTAGTCATGAACTTATTGATTCATTTATAATGTATTGAATACTATTTATACAGCTTTTTCAAAACCTAGAAAACTATTCCCCACCAAGTAGTCGTCCGGCTTGTATGAATGACGGCTTGTGTAATACAATGAGCTAGATAGTCTTTTACCATAGATAGGTTAGACTGCACGGTTAGCCGCCTGTTATCACATGCTCGCAGCGTGGTGATGGTCCTCTTCTCGTCTGTGTCACACCCACGTCCTTCAAGAAAACCACTTAGCTGATATGATTGGAACTAATGGCAGAACAGCTCATTTGTCCAAAACATTTTATTCGGTATATGTTTGTGTGTAATGATGATGATGATATAATCCCTTTAGCTGTGCGCTGATAGCTCGTGACAGCCCAGTGCCTTCTAGACAAAAGCACAAGTCGTCCTCAGTTTTTGTGAAGTATAGGTGTAAGTGTGAGTAGTCCGTTTTGCAAAATCGGCTAGCCCTGTGCACAGGGTCAGGAGATAGGATCGACCTACTCCTCGTGGTCATTGCAGAATCTGCAGTTTGGTTCACGTAGTGGGTCTAATCTAGATGTTTGTTGAGAGGGGCATGGCCTGTTCTCAGCTTGAAGATCAAACACTGGTCTCTACTTTTATTTCATGGCTGGGTCCTGGGCATCTGGTTTTGCTTGGTGTCTGAAATAAGTTCTACCTATCTGGGATGTAGCCGACTGATTTAGCCCTTTCCTATCTCTAGTTACTTCTCAGGATCTGCTTGCAGGTGTGTAGTTTGATTCTATGTAATGTCTGTGGAAGCGTTCCGCCGTTTCTGGCCAGCTCATCAACCGTCTGACTTCCTGGAACTCTAACATGGCCAGGTATCCACCGGAGCACCACTTCGCTCTATAAGAGAGAGTTTATATGTATGAATGTGTGTCATGACGAAGCTATTCCTTACTTTACTTTGTATTTTGACCTGTGCCGTGGTTAAAGTCTATGAAGACGTTGTTAAAAATATATTGTCCATCACTTGTCTTTTTTTCTACATTCTAATTTGTGAATACTAATGAGGAAAATTGATATGGCAACACGTTCGGTTTTTGACGGTTGGCTTATATAAACCTTTCCATTCTAACGCCATCTAGTGTATGACGTACTACTGGAGCTAATGGAATCCTGGTACTCAATCAGTGATGGGTGCCAGGTAGCCAAAAGCTATAGTTTTGTTTTGAAAATATATCTTAAAAAGTGCGGTCCTATTTCTTCTTTGGTTTGTCTTTCAGACTTTTATTTAGCTATTGGTAGTAATTTTGTGAGTGATTTCCATCCTGTTTCTTAACAGGCCCGGGGAAAGTGCGGCCCTGGGGTTTTGAACTTTCAGACTTTTCCATGTTGGTATTTAACTTACATAGCAGAATAGGGTACATACTCTGTCTTTGGCGATGATGGTAACACTTAATCTATCAATGTATGAGGTCTTGTTGCATGGCGTTTTAGACCATTACCTCTAGGACGTATGTCAATTTATGACGATCCTGCTACAGGACGTTCAACCCCATTACCTCTAGGTGGTATGTCGCTGTGGCCACAGTCAAATAGGCTGGTGGCACCGATCTTGAATTTGGTGTACAAACGGTGTGTCCTTCTGTTGTGGCCACTTGTTCAGTTCAATGTTCTTGTGGGATTTGAGTGCTGTTTTGGCTAACTGTGCATCAGTTAGTTTCACGATTTGAGTGCTGTTTTGGCTAACTGTGCATCAGTTAGTTTCACGATTTGAGTGCCGTTATGGCTGACCACGCATCAGTTAGTATCACGATTTGAGTGCCGTAATGGCTGACCACGCATCAGTTAGTATCACGATTTGAGTGTTGTTATGGCTAACTGTGCATCAGTTAGTTTCACGATTTGAGCTGCGATTCCTATTTGATATTTTCAACTTGCACAAGTAATGTAATATAAACATTGTCATCGCTCCTCCACTTTTTTGTTTTTCTAATAGGAGTATGGTAAGTGGCCACTCAATATTTCAGATTTGAGAACTTTCAACAAATAGTCGATCAAATGTTCTTGACTTGCAGTGGTTCTACAATGTTACAACCGAAAGCTATAATAGGAAAGATAAGAGAAAATATAGATGCAATAGGAAATTTTAGGAGGAAGGTGCCCATCGATAACTTAACATTTCGAAAGTCTAAAGTATTGCCAGGAAATCTTTGTCGGGGAAGATCACAGAATAATAAAAAGAGGCAAAGGCAGGTCAAATAGTAAAGAGTGAATGGATACAATAGTAGATGGGTACAATAAAAAGTGGAAGAAACTTCAAAATAGCATAGAACAAGTTTGCCTGGAGAGGGTTGGTTGATGGAGTTTTGTACCCAATGTGAATAAGGGTGAAGAAGAAGAAAAAACAAAAATAAGAAGAAGAAGAAGTAGAAGATGACGAATAAGATGTAAATAAGAAGTTGAAGAAGAGGAAGGAGAGGTAGAAGAAGAATAAGGAGGCAAAGAATGAGAAGGAAGAGGATGGTGATGAAAAGGAGAAGAATGAGGAGGGGAGAGAGAGGTGAAGAAGAAGAGGAAGAAGCAGACGAAGAAAAGAAGAAGTAGAACAAGAAGAAAAAAGATAAGGAGGAGGATGAAGAAAAGGAATAGGAAAAGAGACAGATGAAGAATCAGGAGGAGAAAGATTATGTGAACCGCATAATTTACGAACCAGGAATCCTGCGCCCTGAAATAGTTGTTTTGTTTGCAATACGTTCTATATTAGTCTATTTTACATTATTATGGCACCAGCTTTATACATGGGGCTCACCCGCCGTTACCGCTACGCTCCAGTCGACCCAGCTGTAACTGGTAACTTAACTTGCAGAAAGGAAAAGAACTGGCTACCTCACCTCATGAACAAGAAGTCTAACACGCCATCCCAGACTGCAGTATCTGCTACGGGATTACCTTAACTTTTCACGCGCACAACCAGCCCAAGTCTATTGCCACATACGTAGCTGTATTTCCAAGAAAATGGGATTGGGTACACTTTGCAGTCCCGGAATCCACACAGGTGATTCAGATAGAATGTATTGTCTGAATGTGTTTTATTGGTTTTGATGCTCATTTCTGAGATAGCAGTTTCTTGCAGAGTATCATTGGTGTTGTCTTCTTGTCTTTCTGCTTGTATTTTCTTTCTGCACAATATACGCCATGATAATGCAGTGCAATGCCAGGCTACTTTGTAAACTCACCCCGATCAGGACCATAGTGTCGATCCAAACCTCGTTAGCTAGACTGATATGAAACAGCCTACGTCTTGGGACAACTACTTTGATGTGAGGCGGGGTCTTGGTCAGTAATTTTTACCTCTCCTTGACTAACATAGACTGATCACTTTTGTTTCATCTGACCCTGACTAAGAAAGTTTGATCAGTAAGTTTTACCTGACCCTGAATAACAATTCGATCATTATGTTTCACTTCATCCTGCATTACTTAGTTTGATGATTATGTTTCACTTGACCCTAAATAACATAATGTGATCATTATGTTTCACTTGACCCTGCATAACATAGTTTGATCATTATATTTCACTTGACCCTGAATAACATAATTTGATCATTATGTTTCACTTGACCCTGAATAACATAGTTTGATCATTATGTTTCACTTGACCCTGAATAACATAGTTTGATTCGTATATTTCGCGTGACCCTATCTAACATAGTTTGATCAGTATGTTTTACCTACATGTGACTAACATATTCTGATCATTATGTTCACCTGACACTTACCAACATAGTATGATCCATATTTTTCACCTGACCTTGACTAACATAATCTGATGAGTATGTTTCACCTGATTCTGACTTACATTGTCTGGTCAGTATGTTTCATCTGACCCTGCCTAGCATGGCCCAATCACTATGTATATGGCCCAGACTAACATAGACCAATCAGTATTATCTGACCCATACTAACATAGCCCAATCAGTATATCTCTGACCCAGACTAACATGCCCCAATCAGTATGTCTGTGACCCAGACTAACATGCCCCATTCAGTATGTCTCTGACCCAGACTAACATGCCCCAATCAGTATGCCTCTGACCCAGACTAACATGCCAAAATCAGTATGTTTCAATTGACCCTGGCTAATATAGCTCGATCAATATGTTTCACCTGACTGAACATTAGTCTAATTTCCTCCAACGAAGATATTATAAGCATCTCATCAAACACGACATACAATATAAACAAACTATTGTATAGAAATGATGTTTATTCGTGTTTGATTCATGGACAGAAAGACGGCAATGTAAATGGACAATAGAGAGAAAGTTGTATCCTGCAAGCTCTAGATAATGTCTTACATGTAAGAGCAATATATTGTAATGGTGTATTTCCTCCAGTTTATATACCTCATGTATTTTTCTAACAATTAGATTGAACATTCATTAATTTATGGTCAAAATATGTGAATGAATCATAGTTGGAACGTATATATTGTCTATATAAGAGCTAATTAAGGACTACTATATTCAACCTTGCACGTGCAAGGCTAAAACATATATGAAGAAAATCAAGTAATTTTTCTTGTAATAATCTAAAATCGTTCCTGAATATCTGATTACAAGCTACATAAAAGTTTATGATTACGTCCTTAATTTTTGTATTTGGGAAAACAAGGGTGGATAACATAAAATAATGCACACCACATTACTGTGTCTCTAGCCTTCATTCTACAGATGTGAATTTATTAACCACAACGAAAACATTTACAGTTCACTCTATTTAATTTAGAGATATATGATTTTTATGCGATTTACGATTCACGTCAATTAATTTAGAGGTAGATATTTTTTCATGAGCATACAGTTACCGTGTAAATTTTCGTTTTATCTGCCTACACGGGAGCTTACCAAAGCATATTATCTTTCTATTTTACTTTGTAAGCATTTTTCTAACAAAACCAAATATTCTATGTTATATATCAAATATCGATGGTTAATTTAGTAGCGTTCAAAACGACTCTTAACTAAACATTGTTTCGGAATAATGTATATTTGTACAACTTTTCTCTTCTAAATTACTGGACAATTCTGGACACATGTTATTTGACATAAAAGGCAAATTAAATTGTCAGTTTTTCTTAAACTATTTAGTTGTTGTTTTTTTTTTTCTATACCTTGCTATTTTCTTCATTATTATTCACAGTGAGGACAGCTGTTTAATGCATGCGATAGGTTTCAACATTACAGTTATAATTCAGTTGCAGAAATTAGAAGAGAAGCTAAATCGGTAAATATTATCCTAGTGCCAAAATAGTGACAGAAGGAAACAATCTCAGTCCAGAAGCTTCTGCAGTTAGTTGCAACCACATGAGCTGCCACATTTGCATGACCCAGATCCTGTACACTCGCTGCCACATTGGCAGCTGTCATCTGTGGATTGAAAAAAAATATAAATATATCATTTGTATTTGAAGATTTGGCTTTGATGAGTCAAACTGGCAACTGAAATACTGAACCATGAAATTAAAGTTCTTTCCTCTTAAAAATACAAAAGTGAGTCACGCAGAAAACACAAGGTGAACATACAGTACAACAGATTACACAACAGACAGAATACACCAGTATTAAGTGTTACATATACTCTGAGACAGTGTTTCATGTCGGTCCGCAGAAATCTCCTGCCAGTCCGTGAAAAAGTTATTGCGGCGTAACACCTTAACTGCAGAGATCTTCTGATGTCACTCTGCTGTCCAAGAATAAAATGTATTGTCTCATTTTGTTATATCACTGGGAAAACGAATACCCATTTCTGAATTACAGAGTTATTAAATTGTTGGTAGTATTGTCAACTACCTTATCTGTGTGAGAAAATATTTTGCAGCCCTGTCAATAATCAAAACCAAACAGAGAAACTGAATGTATATCAATGCAGCGCTTCGTCTCTCAGAAACAACTCTACAGTCACGATTATCAAATATTCTAACAAATAAGTAGCAGCAGATTGCACAATAAGTTTATTTTAATGAAATTCTGAATTCTTTAAAGTTCCAGATGTTCGATTACTAGTATTTTTATTTCTGTCAGATCGGTCCGCGAAAATCATTCTTATTTTCATCTGGCCTGGAAAAGCGTTTCTAATTTTCATATGTCCGCGAAAAGTGTTTCTAATTTTCATATGTTCACGAAAAGTGTTTCTTACTTTTACCAGTCCGCCAAAACGTGTTCCTTTGTTTCCCTGTCCGCAGGTGTACACAAGTTGGGAAATGCTGGTGATACATGCAATAATAATAATATATTCTATCGTGTCTGGAACCGACCGGACATCAGTATCGCCACCAATGCTTCGAGACATGGACTGTGTATAACAGACACACCAGACAGCCATGCCGTTGTCACTGGAGTTGTCTCCGTATGCTACTCGTGAAAGGTTGGCAGGACAAAGAGCCTCTATGAAATTCTTAGCAGGTCTAGCATGTTGAGCATCCATACGCACCTTCGAGAAGACCAGATAAGATGGACGGGTCATGTTGTTCGCATCCCCAAACAGCTGTTTTACGGTTAGCTAAGAACAGGCAGACGTTCACCGGTTTGGACGGGGAAGGCTAGATGGGGCGTTTTGGGGGAGGCACAGAAGAATGATACAGAGACTTTCCTTAAAAGTGTCTCTGATAGTCTGCAACATTGATGTCGCGTACTATGAGTTGCTTGCACAGAACCGTTGCATCACCAAAGGTTAGCGACAAAGTGAAACTCCATAGCGCAGGTTCAGTTATAGGGTGTTGTCAGAAAAAGCAGAACGTACAACGACATCACTGCTGACTTCACGCATGTGTGCACCGGCTGCAGCAGAGTCTGCCGTGCCAGGATTGGTCTTACATGTCAGTTGCCCATCGCAAGAAATGATGGCGACATCATCAGTTGTTGTTTTGTTGTTGGTCTTGATGGTGTAACTTGCGCTGTATTTATATTGTAGGGAGGAAGGCACTGTGCTTGTTATCAACCTCATTCGCATGTCACGAGCTACCTTGAACCAGTAGGAAGACGATCAGTCGAGACGACTGGGGGAACACAGGCACTCTGGTCATACCTCCATTGAGACCAGCGGTTGCTTAAAACTTGAGGGACTCGATCCCCCGCCGTTTCAGTTCATGGCTTTGAAGGACGAGTGCCTTACCTCTCGACTTTAGCGGCTTCCATTTTAGAAGACATCTTGCAGAATAAGTCTGATGATGCCGCCATATCCGCTTCCGATGGACAACTGTTATTATTATATTCCAATATGCTCCTCCAAAATATAACAATCTTGCCTTAACAAGGAAAACTAATATGGTTAGCACACACAATTCCTGTTCTCGTCTATTCCGTGTGGTTATTGAAGCTAGAGAATATGGGTCTCACAGGTTAAATTCAAGAAAATGGCGCAATAATAGGAATCGATACGAGTGACCTTTCACAGCCGTGTGTTGAAGAAAAAGAAAGCGATGGATAAGGAAAGATGTATGGTGTTGGAATGTCAAGAGAACTGTGTTACAGTTAGTGAACGGAGACAATGAGAAATTGAAAGTGTCAGCATAACTCATAAAATATGAGGCCTCATGCCATTTAGTCACTGCCACATCCTCCCCAACAACAGTATCAGAAATAAAACTTCCTTCAGGGATGAACTTTTAGGCACTTGTTTTTGTTGTTGCTGTTGATAATGCGACTCGTACGTGAGTTAGGTATTATTGACGACTTTTTTTAGTGGTGAGTTACAGTGGCTCTCCTTACATCCCAAAGCGTACTTAAGGAGGTGGGCCAAGGTCTTTCTGGCTCTAGTGCAATGTGAGGCTTTTCAGTAAGCCCTCCCTATGGCGATCACAGTGCGGGTCCTCATCTAGCTAGCCAGACTGTCAAGAAGAAGTATGTTTCCTGGGGGAACTGATTGGAAGTGAGCTGGGATCTGGTAAGTATATTTCGCCTGACCCTGACTAACATAGTATAATCATTATATTTCACCTGACCCTGACTAACATAGTCTGTTCATTATGTTTCCCCCGACCCTGACTAACATAGTCTGATCAGTATGTTTCCCACGACCCTAACAAACATAGTCTGATCAGTATGTTTCACCTAACCCTGACTAACTTTTATCAGTATGTTTCACTTGACCCTGACTAACATAGTCTTATAAGTATGTTTCACTTGACCCTGTCTAACATAGTCTATTCGTAAATCAAGTACCTATTTACAGCTGGGTCGATTGGGAGGACTTACTTTTAATTGACTTGCCTATATTTGTTACAGATTGTGTGGCCCTCTCCGCCAAGCCCTTTCTAATCTTTAAGGCACTCCCTTGCAGTTGGCTAACCTCAAGCTTGTTGTGACTGGGGATCAAACCCAAGCTAACAGCTGCTAGAAACAAGCACACTAACCGTTGTGCCACTCACAACTCCCTTTACATTGTACTGTAGATCAATAATGTACCAAGTTCATGAGAATGATTGCAGCAAATCTCAGTTCCGATATATACTGTCATACGACATTTTTCCCATTGCTAGGGTAGTCGAGGGGTTTTGAAGGCTGAGGACTACAGACCGCTTCGCCACTGCTGTTGCTACGTTGTGTGCTAGCTATATTTATTTATTTCACCCCCAACAGAAAAACAACATGTGTCATGCCTGGGATTCGAACCGCTGCCCTCCTTGTCGGCAGGCAGGCCTCGAAACCATTCGGCCTAGCGCTCATCAGGTCTGATAATTTTGAAAAGACAGACAAGATTGAGCGTCAGTTTTACATGGAAATTGCAAAGGATGGTCATCGGCGTTAAAGCTGAACTATGACTTTACCAAATACCGGACAATGAAAGTTTTCTCCAAGAACCCGGAGGGGTTAGAAGAGATGATCTTGTCTATTGTCTGTTAAACGACACAGCGATGAACACAATCTCTAACTGAACATTAGGAAGACTGATCATTTCAATGACTTTCATCTCTTCTACTCCTGTTGGAATGTAGAGGTTTATGTGCGGACTTGCAATGGAGTATGCGAACACAGGTGATTCGATTGCAGTGTATTACAGTGTATTAGCTTGATAGAGTAGCTTTCTCCTTCCTTGCCTTCACGAACGCGACGAGTGAGTAAGACTCAGTGGTCTCGAGGTAAGTTGTCCGCTTCGGGTGCCGGAGTTCGAGTGTTCGAATCACGGTAGAGAGCAGATTTGTTCACGTGCATGTTTTGGTAAAAAGTCCCCTGATCTCTGGGTAGTGAGATCGAACTTCCGTGTTCAGTGTCGAGCACGTTAAAAATTCCTTGGCAGTTGGAAATCAAAAAGAGTAGGCTTAACGTCCGCTGCTCTGACGAAATTCAAATTACAAATCTACCCAAGGTATTCGTACCTTTCCCCAGGTGGTTTTTTAAGAGCAGCTATATATGGCACTTAGCTGACTGCGGGTCTACTTAGCTCTAGTTTTTGAGTTTAATAAGATGGACTCGCACATCGATAGAAACCACCCTCCAAGAAACTGGTTGTATACAGACTCTGTAGAGTCTTCTAAACCAGTATAAAGACGTTAATTAAGTTGAGTTCGTTACCTTTAGAATATCTGCCCGGACAGTGACTTACAGGATATGTTTTATTTTAACTACCAAGGGGAGACCCGAGTTTATTTGTCCATCTCCGATAGGACTAGAAGCCGTACTCACCTCCAATGAGACTAGGGAAAGTTTGCAAATTTCGAGATTCAAAAACCTCATTATTTCGCACTTTCGTTCGTTTCTTGAGAAGCGAGTGCTTTAACTATCAGCTATAGCGACCTTTAAATCCAATAGAACGATAATCGATAAAGCAAAAAAATTAAACAGAGCCACAAATACCTTAGGTAAGGAACAAATCGAAAACGGTGACTTGTTTTGAACATCTCGTCTACAAAATAAGCAACAATGCAAACTGGCAGAAAGAAGTCAGAAGTGAAATGGTAACTGGCAACACAGTGGTTAAAAATAAACCGACTAACTCATGGGCAGAACACTAAGAAACAAACGTGGCAGCGTCTCAGACTGTCCTAGTCGACTTGTACTTCTACAGGGGCAGATGACTCTGTGTAGGTCGCAGCTCTGGTATGAGCTGGATGTAGCCAGAAGAATGGTTTCCTGCTTAGCGGACTAGGCTCGAGCAGATTAATACTCTGCTGCGTTGGGACACGCGCTTACAGAGGGTGGTTAACCGATGTGCGAGTCCATCTTAATAGGCTAAACAAGTAGACCCACAGCCTGTTAGGCGGCATATATGCTGCTCTAAACAAACCACGTAACTATGGCCGGTGTTTTGCTATGTCCCACAGTTAGTCGCCTCTTACGACATGCTCTCTGTGAGGCAGTGGTGCTATTCTGTAGCAACGTATGGATCTGAAACATTGACAAACAGCATCATCATCTGACGTATTATTTTCAGAACGTAGTCTCCGTCACTGCAGCTCTGTTTCCATCATCCCAGGTCTTAGAAGAACATCTTCAGACTGTTCATAACTGTAATCTGTGTCTGAGGTGACCTCTTTTCCTCCTCCCGGGAACGCTGCCCGCCATTATCAATATAGCCAGGCCGTTCTGTTTCTTCGCTTGACCTAAATATTTAAGTTTTTTTCTTGCGATGTTGTCTTTTTTGGAACTAAAAGCTACAGGAAATTTATCAGAATTCCGTGGAAAGCTAAAAAAAAAAACAGAAATACCCTAAGGGAGCTGGACGTGTTACAAAATTGTCTAGTAAATAGTATTACGTCCAGAAAACTAAAATACTTTAGACACATCATCCATCACAACAGTTTTAAACAACGGTATTGGTGCGAGCAGCATCTGGACATATGACATCAAAGATGTTCTGAAAACGTGGCAAGGGCATACCAAAACTATGATGGACATATGACATCAAAGATGTTCTGAAAACGTGGCAAAAGCATATCAAAAATATGATGGACATATGACATTAAAGATGTTCTGAAAACGTGGCAAGGGCATACGAAAACTATGATGGACATATGACATCAAAGATGTTCTGAAAACGTGGCAAGTGCATACCAAAACTATGATGGATAAATGACATCAAAGATGTTCTGAAAACGTGGCAAGGGCATACCAAAACTATGATGGACATATCACATCAAAGGAGTTCTGAAGACGACGGTGACCCAAGCAGAAGAACTGACCAAAGATTGAGGCTGTGGTGAGTACGACGTTCTGTAACGGACATGCTACAGGATGGTGAATGGGAAAACGAAAACAAAACAGAAAAATAACAAAGAACTAAGTTAAACGGATATCAATATAACAATTATAGGACATCATAAAGGGAATTCAAATTAGAATAATCGTTTCAGCGAGGAACATGGGGAAATAAGGTAGCGTGCAGTGATGCAGACGTTATTACGCAGGAAATTCCCACCGTCATGTATCAAGTTTATTTTCTTCTATCTGATATTATATTTATAGATGACACAGAACTTACTGGTACAAGCACATGACTTGCACTCTGCACATGTGCACCCTGCCCCACACTGGCATCCGTCTCCACATCGGCATGGGCTGCTGTTGCATGCTCCAGCGCAGTTTGATCCTGTTGAAAATAAATATGATATAGAATTGTGAACACCCCGCATTGCTGGAGCTAGACTTGGTCATTTTCTCAAATTAATATATGTAAAGTTATTTGTTTCTGTTTCTAAGAATCGACGTCACTGCACTCCGGGCAGATCCATTGGTGCTCAGTCTTTCTCATCAAATGGCGTAAGGTGTGGATGCTGATGGTGCCTATAGCTAGCTGGTTGTACACTCTCCTGTTCCTTCCTCTCGTGCGCCCCACCGCACTCGAACCTCGTTTAATGTCCAAACTTTGCAGTCTGTGGATTGCTGCTTCATCTATTGCGGTGTCCTCATCCAGACGGCGGTCATTGATTGATTTCAAAATGTCACTTCTATCCATCACTAATTTGCTCAAGATGGGAGCTTATGAAGCCAAGATGTCAGCTCCTTCATTGCTCTGAACCCCAGCGTGAGCAGAACAATAGATCCAGCTCAACGTCTGGAGGTTTGAGGCCTCAACAGCAGCTATCCACTCGTACCAAAGCCATCCCTTCTGTACTTTCTGGAAGTACGGTTTGCGCGTCTGTCACAATGACTGCCTTTGTTATTGAAGTCTCAGATATCCATTTCAGTGCTGAGGTCACTGCTTCCGTCTCCATTCTCATACTGGAGGTTGTTGACATGTATGCCCTACTGCGCTCAGCCACAACCTCTCCTCTCACTCTAGCCGAGAAACCCCAGCCTGATGTCCGACTGCGCACGACTGATCCGTCGGCGTATATAACAGCGTCACTCTCCTGGGTGTTCTCAGTTGTCATATATATATAAACTTTATATGTATGTATGTATATATATATATATATATATATATATATATATATATATATAGTTGTCCATCACAAGTGATGAAGACCACTCTCTTTGTTCAGCCGTGTGGACAGTCGTATCTCTTGCTGTGTCCGCTGAAATGGGTGACTTGCGCGGTGATTTGGATTAAAGTGAGGAAGAAACTGCGCCTTTTGTCAACCTCACTCACAGAGCCTAAGCTACCTTTTGCCAGTGGCAAGACATTCATCGAGACGACTGGAGATAGCATAGGATGCAGATTTTGTCTCAGGGTTACCACCGAAGCCTTTCCGTAAACATGTAACCCGCAGGGTAGAAAGGTGGGAAGGCATCTAACGCAGTTTGTCGTGCCTTTTCGATAACCACAAGAGGTCGTATGGACAACACTCAGCGTGTGAGTGAGTCTGGCATCTCTCCCCAGCTGTATTCATCTCATCATTGTAGCATCTAAAATTCCCACACACCAAATTCGTGAAGGTGAACCGGCAGAACTAACCCGTGAAATACGACACAGGTATAAGCGTAGTTCCATTCACTGAATGATTCACCCGGCGTCCAGACCAGGATAAACGGATGGAAGAAATCACAAAAAAAGAACGAAATAACAAGTCCCGACGGAAAACAACACCACGTTTCCGTGAACACAAGTGTAAGTCGTCGACTAGTGTGAATTCCAGGCAAATCCGTGGTCTGGCGGCATCCATAATGATCCAAAACAGTAGAGAAATGTAGACTCGCAGCCAGTTATGGCGCCATCTTTGCCAGATATGTATATACATATATATATATATATATATATATATATATATATATATATATATATATATATATATATATATATAGCTAAGAAAGCCTAAACAAATTTGAAAACATAAACTGGTACTGACTATACTGTACTCCTGGCATTCATTCGGGCACAGCACACAGCCAAATATCGTCTAAGCTTATCTCTGGATTGTGTCTAGCATGCCGGACCAAGGAAGTTGTTGGAGGTCTGGTATTTAGCTTCGTATTTTTATTAAAGGTTTGCTTTTCTAGATTTGCATGGCGAAGCACGCTCTTTTCATCCTCAGACCGTAGTTTATTAGGTTATATATATCAGAATAAATAATAATAAATCTGGCAAAGATGGCGCCATAACTGGCTGCGAGTCTACATTTCTCGACTGTTTTGGATCATTATGGATGCCGCCAGACCACGGATTTGCCTGGAATTCACACTAGTCGACGACTTACACTTGTGTTCACGGAAACGTGGTGTTGTTTTCCGTCGGGACTTGTTATTTCGTTCTTTTTTTGTGATTTCTTCCATCCGTTTATCCTGGTCTGGACGCCGGCTGAATCAGTGAATGGAACTACGCTTATATCTGTGTCGTGTTTCACGGGTTAGTTCAGCCGGTTCACCTTCACGAATTTGGCGTGTGGGAATTTTAGATGCTACTATGATGAGATGAATACAGCTGGGGAGAGATGCCAGACTCACTCACACACTGAGTTTTGTCCATACGACCTCTTGTGGTTATCGAAAAGGCACGACAAACTGCGTTAGATGCCTTCCCACCTTTCTACCCTGCGGGTTACATGTTTACGGAAAGGCTTCGGTGGTAACCCTGAGACAAAATCTGCATCCTATGCTATCTCCAGTCGTCTCGATGAATGTCTTGCCACTGGCAAAAGGTAGCTTAGGCTCTGTGAGTGAGGTTGACAAAAGGCGCAGTTTCTTCCTCACTTTAATCCAAATCACCGCGCAAGTCACCCATTTCAGCGGACACAGCAAGAGATACGACTGTCCACACGGCGGAACAAAGAGAGTGGTCTTCATCACTTGTGATGGACAACTATTAATAATATCAGAACGTTTCGGCCAGTTTATGTATCTGTTTGTAATGTGATGTTGTGTATGTTCCACTATGACCGTCTGCAGTACAGTAGTTTGGACAAACCTTTCTATACGTGGAGAAGTGGTCACACTGAGAAAAATCCCCGACACGCCCAGTCAAACTGGACAGGAAGTTTTTTTGTTTGTTTATTTTTTTTTATTTTTTTATTTGCGTTTGCCTTATTTCTCCATTCCCCAGGCGGATGTGCGTTGCACTGTGGGTTTTATTTTGCACCTGTCGGCCCAGTGCATCCGACTTCAGCATGCATTTTATGTAAGGGTCTGCTTCCTCCTGCATTCTCTAAGTGTTTGCTTCCCCTGGGTAACGGCAGGTGCTCTGGTGGGGATCGAACCCAGCACCTACTGGTAGCGAGCCGTGTCACTTAAACACTAGCCCCCGCCGTCCCCGAAGAGGAAGTGATTTTGAATCCGGCATGTTGATATTGCACACCGAGATTGCACTGAGTTACACTCCTAACACCACGCACTCCTCCTAGCTCCTTGGCGGACATCCAGGTCAATGATTTCAAGTATAGGGCCACCATGACATCACTTTACGTGTCCTGGTAAGCTTACTTAATACACTGGTATGTTTTTTTAATTATTTAATAGTAATTGGCACGTTAGATCAGTTCATAGCGAGCAATTCGCTATTTTCTGTGGTAATAGTGTGCCTCGGTTCGAATCGCGTCAGGAGACTAAAAAAAATGTTTATCCCAGACCGCTTCTCCAGTCAACCCAGATGTAAATGGGTAAGCCCAGCTGATGCATGCGTTAGGGAATGTAAAAACAGCAAGGAAGGGCACTGGTCACCCCATCTCTCATAGGCTGCGGCTTGATACAATGGAGTCTTCAGAAACTCCATTTCCAACTAGCGGTTAATTCTGCTGAATTTCCACTTGACTTACTAGTAAAACATTTCAAGTGAAATACAATGGATTTTCAAATAAGTGCATTTATTGATCATATATTTATCATTAAGTTGTCCTGCTCTCCATGGCATATTGGAATTTAATATATCAGTTGGGAACAATTCCTATTAAATGTAATTTATAAGATAATAATAGCATTCAAAATGCTGACATAAGAATTAATCAGGTTTTCTTGTATTAATACTGTACAAGTAATAATGAACATATTTGCAAAATCCTGAATTTTGTTTGCCCCCTACAGATTATGAGAGCTTAGGCTGTAGCTTATTTAGCTTAGGTCAAAATCCGACACTGACAGACAATAAGGGCTTGAATGTACGTGCATCATCACCATCATTATCCCCATCTTGATCCTCGTTCACCTATTTACTCTACTGTGAAGCTGACACCTTGAAGTGTATTTCCAAAAATGTATAGCTACGGCGTATTATTAACTTTTTCAGTCAAATATAAATAAAAGGTTTCAATAGCAACTGGTCCCTTTACAAAAAACCTGATTTTCAGAAGACTTTAGACAGAGTGCAACATGAGAAATTCATTCAATGTCTTCATTAAATAGGTCTAGATGGTAAAGACATAAGACTGCTCAATAATCTGTACTGGGAACAAACTGCTACAGTAAAATTAAGAACGTTATGCTCTCCAAGTATAGATGTACAAAGTGGAGTGAGACAGGATGTGTTTTATCCAATTGTCATTTTAATATCTATACGGAACAAATATTCAAACATAGATGGGAGGCCAGGGCTTGTCATTGGAGGAGTGGCAATGAATTATCCTAGATTTACGGATGAAACAATTTTGTTGGCAAAAAGTGAGAAAGAATTACAGGAGCAACAAAATATAAATAAGTCAAGAATTCGGATTAGATATAAACACAAAGAAAACACAAATTATGATAATTGAAAAAAGTGACGTGAAATCATATATGCAGATAAAAAATAAAAATATAAGATGAACTACTTGAACAGGTACAGAGTTTCTCATGTCTAGGTCATATAATAAAAGTCAGCTGTGAGAAAGAAATCAGAAAGGGAATAGGTATGGCCAAGATAATATTCAGCAACATGCAACACATACTAACATCCCAATTTATAGACCATATACTTGAAAATGAGAATTGGCAGGCGTTATGTATACTCCACACTACCATATGGCGCAGAAACATGGACACTGAATAACAAGTAGGAAAAGAGTATTGAAGACTTCGAAATGTAAGTAAATAGAAGATAGGGTCGCATTTCTTGGAATGAGAAGAAAACAATATGGAGGTATTTAAAAAATTGGGGATGAAAAGAGAATTAATGACCAAAATCAGGGTTAGACAGTTACGTTATTTTGTCAAATAACAAGACATACCTCCTTGTTGAAGATCATGCTATAGGGTCGCTCAAGAGACAGACAACGTTTTAAGTGAGTGGATAACATCAGGAAATGGACTGAAAAAAATCTATCAGATTGCACCATTACGGCAAGAGATAGAGTACTCTGGAGATCCATTGCAGCCGACCTTCGACGTGGAGATGGAACTTGAACTGAACTGAATTGTAAAGCTTCATAGAACATATTTATTTGGCGGAGGTCAATAAAGACAGTAAAATATTTATATATCTCCCAAAAGAATACACAAAAGAAGAAGTGATTGTCTGGCATTGGGAGATTTGTAGAAATCAAAGGAGTTCAAGCCAAACACTCGAATTTAAATGTTCAGCTACAATGTAAAGACAGTCCTAATGTATGGATGTGGAACATGGATAGCAACTAAACCAACAACAATTATGCAGAAATTCATAAACTGGTTTTTGTCCAGAATAGAAGTTCGTATCTGTATGAAATCATCACTTTAGTGCGACTTCCAAAGGGTGGGAGAGAAATAGGAGGAGAGAATTAGGCAAATATTAATGAGATCAAAGTAAAGGCAGACCAGGTCCTTAGTCTTGATTGGCAGCTGATCTAGGAGTGAAGCCCCGACAGGCCAACAGACAGAGCAATGCTCTGCTGATCTGGCAGCTGCTGCAGCTTGTCTTGTTCCAAATGTATTGGTATCACCTTTCCATCGGAGCAAACAATGCAGAACGAGAGAGGGACCATACTACATGGGCAACACATGGCCTCTATATTTCTGCCCGGGCTTTGTGTTAAAAGCACAATTACTATCGTCTGACGAGATGAAAAGAGCCATGTAAGGAGAAGACATGTGTTTGATAGAACACGCATTAATGAAACCAGCTGATATCATTACCACATTAATGATATTATTATACCATTTCATTTTCTCTATTGGGGACTGCGTGGGCTAGTGGTTAAGTAACACGGCTCACAGCCAGAAGGTGCAGGGTTCGATCCGCATCGCACCGGCCGTAACCCCGGGGAAGCAAACCCTTAAAAAATGCATGAGAAAGCAGACCTTCAGATAAAATGCATGCTGAAGTCGGATGCACTGGGCCAAAAGGCGCAAAATAAAAACCACAACGCACACCACGTTGGGGAATAGACAGATAATGCGAACGCAACAACAACAAATTATTACAATGCAGTCTATGTTTAGGAATTCCAAGAGTAAGAGAAATGGAGAAACAAAAACGCGCTTGTAGAAGAGAGCTTAAAGCAGACTGAATAAGGAATAGATAGAGAGTGCTAGAACAAGCAGCACAGAACAGTAGGACTTGGCGTGTCGTTATTTAAACCTTGTGCTTCACACGGAGTTCATTATGGCTTTGCTTCGCTCTTTCTCAATCTCCCGTTACCAAACCATGAAAGAGCTTTGCAAGTAGCACAATGTAGTCAATTGAACGGAATGCGTTGTAGTTTACAGCTTGACTGCTGTATTTGCACCTTCCGGTCCAATACATCTGGTTTCAGCAGGCATGATTTTAGTACCGAATTAGCCTTCCCTTTTCAATCCCTTCTCCTGAGCCAGTCTGCTCTGTTGCATTCTTTTATCCAGGATCATCGCGTGGAGGTGTAGAAGAGTCTAGCAGTTCTGGTTCGCTGGCCCTGATGCTAGCAGTCAGCTATGGGTCATGCTCTGCTCAGCGTCCTGATCCTGGAGTTCATTATGTGGCACGATTAATTTGATGGAAAAAGTGCTTAAATAGCCTATGGCCGAAAATATGATGTTTGTGGTTTGAGGTACAAGTCGTTGCTTAAACGAAGGCTTAATCTTAATCAACTGCAACAGTCTAGTTCAATTTAGGTACCACATCCACTCCTAAAGTAGACAACAATAGATCTCCGATGTCCTCTGTCTCTTGTCTTGATGGTGGAATCTGCCTTAGACTGCCCTCCAACTTTTCTTTCAGTATTACTGCAAGCTAGGTGTTATATCATTTGATAACCGTCATTCTTCTATATATCTACAATTAAAATGAATCAATTCTCTTCTCCAGCTGTTTGTTCATTGTCCGCGCATCTACGCTGTGAATAATACTAGATCACTCGTATGTGTCATTTGTGGAGCACTTGTTTATGGTTCCCGATGGTGAAAGCAGATTTGACCATCTTTATTCTCTTCCGGAATTACAATACCAAATATTATCTTTGGCTCCTGAGCTGGGGAGACCTTTGTGGAGATGGAGAGAAGACAGTGGACAAAACAGACCTAGTACAATAGAGTATCTAATACTACCTCTCCTCGGCTGTGTTTTCGATAGTGTTGTTGTTGTTGTTGTTGTTGTTGAAGGCCGCTCATTGACAAGACTGCTGTCACACAGCCTGTTTCACTGTGCGTGACTTGTACGAGCTAGGTGGAGTCTTGATCATTATGCTTCACGTGACCCTGATGCTACTCTTCGCTCTTCAAGATATGGGGTCTTGATCAATATGTTTTACCTGACCATATTTTAGTCTTTGCTATCCAAGAATTTGGGTCTTCATCAATATGTTTTACCTGACCATATTTTAGTCTTTGCTTTCCAAGAATTGGGGTCTTGATCAATATGTTTTACCTGACCATATTTTAGTCTTTGCTATCCAAGAATCGGGGTCTTGATCAATATGTTTTACCTGACCATATTTTAGTCTTTGCTATCCAAGAATCGGGGTCTTGATCAATATGTTTTACCTGACCATATTTTAGTCTTTGCTTTCCAAGAATTGGGGTCTTGATCAATATGTTTTACCTGACCATATTTTAGTCTTTGCTATCCAAGAATCGGGGTCTTGATCAGCATGTTTCATCTCCCCAAATAGTTGCGGAAAGGAAAAATGCAGATATCCTTAAAAAACAACTAAATAGCAGGGAAAGTTGGTTAGTAAAGAATATCTTGTCTAGAAAGCTGAAATTTGTTGGCTACATCAAACGCCATGATGGCCTGGAGAGAACGTTACTGGAGGGTATGGTACATGGAAAGTGGGACAGAGGCAGACCAAGAAAACGATGGACACAAGACATCACCACGCAGGTCTTGACGATGACAGCAGCAAAGGCAGGAGTTCTGGTTAAAAAACGAGAGTCTCACAGATCGGCTGTTGTGAGAGTTACGATCTGTAAAGGGCATGCTACATGATGATAAAGAAGTAGTTGTTGTACGAGGAGCTAAAAACAAGTAAACGCGCGTAAGGGGGACAGAAAGATACGTTACATAGACTCCTTCAAAATGTCTCTGACAAGTTTGAAAATTGATGTCACCCCCAGGGAGATGGGTGTACACAACCGCGCTAGCATCACTAAAGGTGCTCAGATCGCTGAGCGAAACTTCACCAAGGCTCAGGGAAAGCGAGCTGCTCAAAACAATAGAACGCAGGGCGACTCCACATCCGAGACCGCACATGTGTGTATTACGAACGACAATCTGCCGTGCTAGGATTAGATTTTATAGTCATATAAGATGACATATCACAGTATGTCTCATGCTTGTGATAGGCAACGATTATTCACCTGACCCTGGTATGAATTTCCGTTCCTGTGCCCGCTATGTGTCATTTTACATTTTGCTGCTTGAATTCAATCATAACCGAATACACCACAGATGAAAGCATAGGCTAAAATCAAGTAAACTTGCCAATTTAATGCGCAATAGATGACATCCATGAAGTGTTGTATCCAGGCAAAACGTTAGGCTTTCAAGACATGGTGAGCAATGAAAACATGGAAAAGTAGCCAATAACAAGTAGCAGAACAAAAGATAAAACGTAGGAAATAGTTGTTAATTGTAAGGCGCGCTACGGAAATCACCATCGCACCTGGCCAGACATGCCCTGACATGAAATCCACAGAGGAATAGAGGTAAACCAAGAAACACATGGAGAAGAAAGTGAAAATAAACTTCCGTCCTTGAAGAGAGAAAGAAAGGGCAGCTCAAGACCGAACTTGCTGTAGGAGGGTTGTGAATGGTCTATGCTCCGAAAGAAGCGACGGACATTTACTGACTGAAAAGGTTAGAGAATCGTTTTTCCTTTGTAAATATGACACGTGTTGAAAGACACATTACTTCAACTGATTTTAACAGAACACCCCCCCCCCCCCCTTTCCTATATACATCTATGGATCCTACGGATCGTTTATTAATCCTATAGATTTGTTTATTATTCATATGGATCTTTTATTAATATCATATATCTTTTATTAATCCTATGGAATTTTTTATTAATCACATGAATATTTTATCTTTTATTAATCCCATTAATCTTTCATTAATCATACGGATTTTTTAACCACCTGAATATTTTATTAATCATATGAATCGATTGTCTCAACTTTATGATTGCTTTTAATATTATCTATACTGCATTTTGTTTGTTTTCTGTTTTTCTTGTAAAAAAATTAATCATCACAAAAAAATTTTGGAAGTACAATTTCATTGACACTTTACTGAAAAATGTGATGAGACAAGAGCAGCTGAAAACTACCAAAGCATC
The DNA here is from genome assembly GCA_036924085.1 of Ariolimax columbianus. NCBI lineage: Eukaryota > Metazoa > Mollusca > Gastropoda > Stylommatophora > Arionidae > Ariolimax > Ariolimax columbianus. Next base: position 9,273,977 of record JAVGWX010000008.1, read on the forward strand.
ACGACGAGTTATATTTACCCTTTCCACTCATGATGAGAAAATGGTTTACTGGCTCTCAAAAACTGAAGTTGTTTTTCTCGGAAGCGTGACTTCTCCTTTGAAAATAAATGAATGAACGAGTCCTATTTAAGGACCTGAATAATGTGAATAAACGTCTATCTTGCACACGTTCCTTACTACAGTATATGCTGTCCATGTGCTTTGCACACGATGACATACGATCTGTTATTCTGTCACTGTGACCGAGAGAGAATAAATATACTACAAATACTCAACGAACCAACGCAGCAACACTGGAAACGAGTTCCCCTGTTTTTTTTTTTTAGAAACAGGGTTTTTGCTTGTACTACAAAGATTATTTTCAGCCAAGAACATTCTTACACTGTTCTGTCTGACATACATTGAGGGATGTAGAAGAGTGCAGCGGTTACTGCAAAACTTAACTTGGAGAGACTTAACTTAACAAGTAGAGAAGATGGAACATTTCCTCCTCTTCTTCTTCTTCTCTTCTTCTTCTTTCTTCTTCTTCTTCTTTCTTTCTTTCTTCTTCTTTCTTTCTGCTTCTTCTTCTTCTTCCTCTTCCTCTTCTTCTTTCTTCTTCTTCTTTCTTTCTTTCTTCTTCTTTCTTTCTTCTTCTTCTTCTTTCTTTCTTTCTTTCTTTCTGCTTCTTCTTCTTCTTCCTCTTCTTCTTTCTTCTTCTTCTTCTTCTTCTTTCTTTCTTCGTCTTCTTCTTCTTCTTCTTTCTTCTTCTTCTTTTTCTTCTTCTTCTTCTTTCTTTCTTCTTCTTCTTTCTTCTTCTTCTTTTTCTTCTTCTTCTTCTTTCTTTCTTCTTCTTCTTTCTTTCTGCTTCTTCTTCTTCTTCTTCTTCTTCTTTCTTTCTTCTTCTTCTTTCTTTCTGCTTCTTCTTCTTCTTTCTTCTTCTTCTTCTTCTTCTTCTTCTTCTTCTTCTTTCTTCTTCTTCTTTTTCTTCTTCTTCTTCTTTCTTTCTTCTTCTTCTTTCTTTCTGCTTCTTTTTCTTCTTCTTCTTCTTCTTTCTTTCTTCTTCTTCTTTCTTTCTGCTTCTTCTTCTTCTTCTTCTTTCTTCTTCTTCTTCTTCTTTCTTCTTCTTCTTTTTCTTCTTCTTCTTCTTTCTTCTTCTTCTTCTTCTTTCTTTCTGCTTCTTCTTCTTCTGCTTCTTCTTCTTTCTTCTTCTTCTTCTGCTTTCTTTCTTCTTCTTCTTTCTTTCTGCTTCTTCTTCTTCTTCTTCTTCTTTCTTCTTCTTCTTCTTCTTCTTCTTCTTTCTTCTTCTTCTTTTTCTTCTTCTTCTTCTTTCTTTCTTCTTCTTCTTTCTTTCTGCTTCTTCTTCTTCTTCTTCTTCTTCTTTCTTCTTCTTCTTCTTCTTTCTTTCTTCTTTTTCTTTCTTTCTGCTTCTTCTTCTTCTTCTTCTTTCTTCTTCTTCTTCTTCTTTCTTTGTTCTTCTTCTTTCTTTCTGCTTCTTCTTGTTCTTCTTCTTCTTCTTTTTTCTTCTTCTTCTTCTTCTCTCTTTCTTCTTCTTCTTTCTTTCTGCTTCTTCTTCTTCTTCTTCTCCTTCTTCTTTCTTTCTTTCTTCTTCTTCTTTCTTTCTGCTTCTTCTTCTTCTTCTTCTTTCTTCTTCTTCTTTCTTCTTCTTATTTTTCTTCTTCTTCTTCTTTCTTTCTTCTTCTTCTTTCTTTCTGCTTCTTCTTCTTCTTCTTCTTTCTTTCTTCTTCTTCTTTCTTTCTGCTTCTTCTTCTTCATCTTCTTCTTCTTTCTTCTTCTTCTTCTTCTTCTTCTTCTTCTTCTTTCTTCTTCTTCTTTTTCTTCTTCTTCTTCTTTCTTTCTTCTTCTTCTTTCTTTCTGCTTCTTCTTCTTCTTCTTCTTCTTCTTCTTTCTTCTTCTTCTTCTTCTTTCTTCTTCTTCTTCTTCTTTCTTTCTTCTTTTTCTTTCTTTCTGCTTCTTCTTCTTCTTCTTCTTCTTTCTTCTTCTTCTTCTTCTTCTTCTTCTTTCTTCTTCTTCTTTTTCTTCTTCTTCTTCTTTCTTTCTTCTTCTTCTTTCTTTCTGCTTCTTCTTCTTCTTCTTCTTTCTTCTTCTTCTTCTTCTTCTTCTTCTTCTTTCTTCTTCTTCTTCTTTTTCTTCTTCTTCTTCTTTCTTTCTTCTTTTTCTTTCTTTCCGCTTCTTCTTCTTCTTTCTTCTTCTTCTTTCTTTCTTCTTCTTCTTTCTTTCTGCTTCTTCTTCTTCTTCTTCTTCTTCTTCTTCTTCTTCTTCTTTCTTTCTGCTTCTTCTTCTTCTTCTTCTTCTTCTTCTTTCTTCTTCTTCTTCTTCTTTCTTTCATCTTCTTCTTTCTTCTTCTTCTTCTTCTTTCTTTCTTCTTCTTCTTTCTTTCTGCTTCTTCTTCTTCTTCTTCCTCTTCTTTCTTCTTCTTCTTCTTCTTCTTTTTCATCTTCTTCTTTCTTCTTCTTCTTTTTCTTCTTCTTCTTCTTTCTTTCTTCTTCTTCTTTCTTTCTGCTTCTTATTCTTCTTCTTCTTCTTTTTTCTTCTTCTTCTTCTTCTTTCTTTCTTCTTCTTCTTTCTTTCTGCTTCTTCTTCTTCTTCTTCTTCTTTCTTTCTGCTTCTTCTTCTTCTTCTTCTTTCTTCTTCTTCTTCTTCTTTCTTTCTTCTTCTTCTTTCTTTCTGCTTCTTCTTCTTCTTCTTCTTCTTCTTTCTTTCTGCTTCTTCTTCTTCTTCTTATTCTTCTTCTTTCTTCTTCTTCTTCTTCTTTCTTTCTTCTTCTTCTTTCTTTCTGCTTCTTCTTCTTCTTCTTCTTCTTCTTCTTTCTTCTTCTTCTTCTTCTTCTTTCTTTCTTCTTCTTCTTTCTTTCTGCTTCTTCTTCTTCTTCTTCTTTCTTCTTCTTCTTCTTTCTTTCTTCTTCTTCTTTTTCTTCTTTTTCTTCTTCTTCTTTCTTTTTTCCTCTTCTTTCTTTCTTTTTTCTTCTTCTTCTTCTTCTTCTTCTTCTTCTCCTTTCTTTTTCTTCTTCTTTCTTTCTTTTTCTTCTTCTTGTTCTTTTTCTTCTTTCTTTCTTCTTCTTTTTCTTCTTCTTCTTCTTCTTAAATACTTAGCATGGCAAAAGCTATAAATGATCACAACACCAAGTGACCTCATTCAGTCAATCAACACTCCCTCCACTTTATGAGGTTTACCGCTATCCTGCGCACTATACGCCACCTCATTAACTACCACTGAAGTAAAAGCTGCGGACATAACATTAAAAAATAACACAAAAACATGAAATTAGCCTTCATATTCTGTGTCTTTGGGAAAAGGGAATTCTCCAATCTTGTATTGAGGTGAGGAGAGAGAGAAGAATGTGTTCTTCACTTTACTTTTCGATATGGCTAACAAATTCTTTGCTTTTTTATTTCATGGGGAAATGAGTTCTTCACTTTTTTATTCCCTGTGCATAAAGAGTATTTCATTCTTTTATTCTCTGTGAAAAATGTTTCTCCTCCTTTTATTACCTGTGAAAACGTTTCCTCCCTGTTTTTACCTGTGAAAACGTTTTCCCCTTTTATTACCTAAGAATACGTTTTCCCCGTTTTATTACCTGTGAAAACTGTTCCGCCTGTTTTTAACCTGTGAAAAAGTTTTTCCTCTTTTTATTCAGTCTGAAAAAGTTTAATCTCTTTTATTTCATGTAAAAATGTTTTCCCCCATTTATTACCTGAGTAAAGCGAATTCTTCATTCTTTTGTTCCCTGTGAAAAGAAGTTCTTCTCTCTTTTATTCCATAGGGAAACGAGCTCTTCACTATTTTGTTCCGTTGGGAGATGAGTTCTTCACTCTTTTATTCCCTGTGGAAAATGAGTTCTTCACTCTTTTATTCCGTGTGGAAAATGAGTTCTTCACCCTTTTATTAACTGTCGGAAAACCAGTTCTTCACTCTTTAATTCCCTCTGGAAAATGAGTTCTTAACTCTTATAGTCCCTGTTGGAAAACCAGCTCTTCACTATTTTATTCCCTCTGGAAAATTCTTCACTCTTTTATTACCTATGGAAAATGAGTTATTCACTCTTTTATTCCCTGTTGAGAATGAGTTCTTCACTCTCTTATTCCCTGTGGAAAATGAGTTCTGCACTCTTTTATTCCCTATGGAAAATGAGTTCTTTACTCTTTTATTCCTTATGGAAAATGAGTTCTTCACTCTGTTATTCCCTCTGGAAAATTCTTCACTCTTTTATTCCCTATGGAAAATGAGTTCTTCACTCCTTTATTCCCTCTAGAAAATGAGTTCTTCACTCTTTTATTCCCTATGAAAAATGAGTTCTTCACTCTTTTATTCCCTATGGAAAATGAGTTCTTCACTCTTTTTTTCCCTATGGAAAATGAGTTCTTCACTCTTTTATTCTCTCTGGAAAATGAGTTTTTCACTCGTTTATTCCCTGTTGAAAACGAGTTCTCCACTCTTTTATTCCCTGTGGAAAACGAGTTCTTCACTCTTTTATTCCCAGTGGAAAATGAGTTCTTCACTCTTTTATTTCCTGTGGAAAATGAGTTCTTCACTCTTTTATTCCCTGTGGAAAATGAGTTCTTCACTCTTTTATTCCCTGTGGAAAACGAGTTCTTCACTCTTTTATTCCCTGTGGAAAATGAGTTCTTCACTCTTTTATTCCCTGTGGAAAATGAGTTCTTCACTCTTTTATTCCCAGTTGAAAACGAGTTCTTCACTCTTTTATTCATCCAACCTGTTAATTCTAGTAAATGTTTTATTTTAGATCTGTTTTTAAAACCGAAAAGTATATACCGTCTTCAGGTAGCTGTGCAATATCAAATGTTTGGAAGATATTTAAAAATTACTTAGAGCGCTGGTATTTTTAAACAGAAATAGTTTATTTAAGTGCAATAACAAGTTACACATCAACATTTGTTAATAAGCCAAGGCAATATTCATAAAAACAAGAAGATGGAATAATAGTGTTTTTAGAAGATGATACCAAAAGACGAAAAGAGTGACCAATGTAGGCAGGAGCGTGTCTATGTGGGAACTTGGAGGCGGATCCTTATTTTTGGTCTACCTCAATTTCCTCCTCCCTCGCCATACATAACTTTTAACCAGTAAAGTGATAGTTCAAAGTATAAAAGACCCCGATATCTGACACTCCCCACCACCCTTTCCAGAAAAGTGTCCGGGGCAGATTACATCCGTAGTAGTATGCCAGTCGGTACAGGCAAAAACAGTCATAATAAGTAATAATTTAATGATACAATAAGTGAAGGATAATAAAACGACACCAGTAGTACAGAGTAAAAAAATGGCATTAGAAAATATAATAGTTAGATGTAGAGAGAATAAAATAACACCAGAAGTACAGATAATAAAATAACACCAGTACAGAGAATAAAATAACACCAGTACAGAAAATAAAATAACACCAGCAGTACTAAAGAAAGACACTAGCTTAGATAATAAAAGGACACTAGAAGTACAGTGAATAAAATAACACCAGAAATACAAATAATAAAATAACACATGAAGTACAGAGAATAAAATGACACCAGCACAGAGAATATTATGACACAGGATGTAGAGAGAATAAAATAACACCAGCACAGAGAATATTATGACACAGGATGTAGAGAGAATAAAATAACACCAGCACAGAGAATATTATGACACAGGTTGTAGAGAGAATAAAATGACACCAGTAGTGCAAAGAATATTATTACACAGAAAGTAGAGAGAATAAAATGACACCAGCAAAGAGAATATTATGACACAGGATGTAGAGAGAATAAAATGACACCAGCACAAATAATATTATAACACAGGATGTAAAGAGATTAAAATGACACCACAAGTGCAAAGAGTAAAAGACACCAGAAACACAAGAAAATAAAATATACACCAGAAGTACAAACACAAAAATTACAACAGAAGTACAGAGAAAATGTATGATAACATTAATCATATATATTAATTATTAAAAAACAGTATCATAGACTCTGCTTGATTGTGTTTGTCATTTGATGCCTTCATTATTTGGCTGGGTTATTAACATCTGTTATATCATCTGTGGAGATACAATCCTATGTCCTGCGCCATTTGTGCCCTAATGATTATTTTCAATTCATGTTTTGATACCATCAGTCTATCTACTTAGCCTTCTTCATTCTCTAAAGTTCGGTTGTCTGGTGATCAAATCCTTTTGTGGTCTCTCAAAGACAAGCTCCATTTTTTTCGTCATGAAGTGGGGTAATAAGAAAGATGAGGATTATAAACACTGGGTAGTTACGGTAACCATTCGGTTAATCGTGGATGTCCATGAAAAGCTGGCTAGAGTTATGTCAAAAAGTGGGACTTATCCAATAACGGAGAGTAAACAATAGTTACACTGCAACCTGACATGCATACTGTTAGAGGCGACTAATTGAGGCTAGGCATAGGCCCAGCTACTCAATCCTGCAGAAACTTTAAGCCATATGGAAGAAAGAAAACTCTACACATCATTGTTTGAGATGACCATTTAAAAAGTATGCTTATATTTATATATATTAGGACACGGCACGTCATCGCGCCATGGCATCATTGTTGTTTGCGAATATCCACAATGAGTAGGTTACTCTTGTGTGCGCCCTGAAAAGGACGTTAAGTGACGGGCTGTAGTAACTTTCCTCACATCCCGAGCGTGCTGATGAAGGTGGGCCAGGGTCTTTCAGGCGGTTGTGCTATGCTTGTTTTCATCTGCGTGTCACTCACTACTACCGGGATCACGTCGATCACTCGCCTCGTTAGCCATGCTGCCATGACAGCCCGTTTCCAGGGAGGGCTACTAGGAAGCTGATGTGAAGATCTTGGCCAGTATGTTTTGCATGACCGTGACTAACATATCTGATCAGTATATTTTGCATGACCCTGACTAACATGTCTGATCAGTATATTTTGCATGACCCTGACTAACATGTCTGATCAGTATATGTTGCCTGACCCTGACTAACATGTCTGATCAGTATATTTTGCATGACCCTGACTAACATGTCTGATCAGTATATTTTGCCTGACCCTGACTAACATGTCTGATCAGTATATTTTGCATGACCCTGACTAACATGTCTGATCAGTATATTTTGCATGACCCTGACTAACATGTCTGATCAGTATATTTTGCCTGACCCTGACTAACATGTCTGATCAGTATATTTTGCATGACCCTGACTAACATGTCTGATCAGTATATTTTGCATGACCCTGACTAACATGTCTGATCAGTATATTTTGCCTAACCAGACGTTGGTCTTTCAACCCGCCAAGTCACCGTAATAGCGCCTAGAAATGTAACTGTAGCGCTTAACATTTCAGGACCAGTGTCACATTTACTCGCACAATCTCTCCACGCATTTACTCGCACAATCTCTCCTCGCATTTACTCGCAGAATCTCCCCCACGCATTTACTCGCACAATCTCTCCTCGTATTTACTAGCACAATCTCTCCTCGCATTTACTCGCACAATCTCTCCTCGCATTTACTCGCAGAATCTCCCCCCCCACGCATTTACTCGCACAATCTCTCCTCGTATTTACTAGCACAATCTCTCCTCGCATCTACACTCACAATCTCTCCTATCGAGAATAACCCTCCTCCTCCTCCCCCCTTCTTTTTTTCCTCAGTCTCAAGGGACACAAAATATAATATGTTCCCGCATAATTTCCTCTCCGACTTCCAAGGTCAGACTGTGGACAACTACGGCATAACACAAACAAAGATTAGCAGGAAAAGGTAAGTGTTTCTTTGAGAATAAATGTAAAATTTGCAAATCTAGAATTTACATTTTCAAGAACAAGTGACCCATACCCTACGGCATGTTACACCCCTCCCAAGAGGAATCTTTTATCCGGCACTACGCATTTCTACCACATTTTTCTTTACCTGGGGGCACATACACGATATATATCAAATAGATTTGAACCCAAAACGTTGCAGTCGTTCTCTTGACTGTACAAGTTGAGGGCCACAAATTTGGAGTATCCATTCCAACATATGTGTTCTGAATTGTGGCAAACATAGCGTCGTATGGTAATTCTGTTATCGGAGCCGCGCATGATAACAGAGTATTGAATATCACTTATTGCGGAGACATGTCTAATAATTAGCACCGACCTAAATAAGTCAACCTGTTCCATCCTACAAAGCTTGGTTCAGTGATTCCTACGATTTGGTATCATTATCAAGTGCCACAACACGTGGATTACCTTCAATAAACCATTTATCATTTGAGCCCTCTAAACTCTTCAAGTGTTCTTAGTTTTCCTATCTATTTTGTCGTGCCATCCCAGATCTTACTTCGCTGTCTTCCTGTGTCAACGAGTTTTTAAAGCCTTTATTCTTGTGTACGTATTCAATCTGCCTGGGATATCTTCATTATAGATTAGTTAGTATTAACTAAAGCTGGCGAAGGTGGGACGGAGGTAAATATGACTGTTAAGATATCAACTATGACTGTTAAGATATCAAATATGACTGTTAAGATATCAACTATGACTGTTAAGATATCAAATATGACTGTTCAGATATCAAATATGACTGTTAAGATATCAAATATGACTGTTAAGATATCAAATATGACTGTTAAGATATCAAATATGACTGTTCAGATATCAAATATGACTGTTAAGATATCAAATATGACTGTTAAGATATCAAATATGACTGTTAAGATATCAAATATGACTGTTAAGATATCAAATATGACTGTTAAGATATCAACTATCTCGTCAACTAAGACCTGTTAAACATCAAGGAAATCAAAACAAATCACGCTCATGAATGCCGCTGATGTGTGCGGCAGACATTACATCCGATTGGTTGGTACTACATGCAATGTTTAAATTTCACAGGAATCGTTAAATACACAGGCCTGTCGTGGGTTCAAGCATCTTTCTCCATTGTATTAACCCCGTACTCGGCCACCTGTTTTTTTTTTTTTATTTTGTGTTTAAAGTCAATACCAGTTTCACTTATCTAGCTTTCAGTATTCAATTCAATATACAATTATATCGAAACTGTACAATTCGGGTTTTTGTGCGTGTTTATTATGATAATTTTTGCAGGACCAATAATGTTAAATTTTAATTTAAGGCAGCTTATTAAATGGCACACTTTATGTTAAGAGAGGGTTGCTCACTATTGACATTTAGGGCACAACTTTGGCACCGCTGTCTCCAGTTGAGACAACTACCGCCTCGAACAAGCTTTTGCTAAAGTGTTCTGGCTCCGATGTCCGAGAATTACACCATGACGAAATCATCTGAAAGTCGACACAAGAGTTGTCCAGACTTCTACTTTTTATTGTTCGCTCACTTTCTCTATGTGTTTTACAATTATATTCTTATACAGTGCTTCCCAAAATGTGCAATGTGTCGGACCTGCAGGGATTTATGTATCGCAAAATGAACTGGTTCTAAATTAATTAATTGTTGTTCTTGTTCATCTGAAATTTGTATCAAAATTTGTTTAAATGCATCCTTAGCTAATTGTAATACCCTTTTACCATTTAATGATAGCAGTGATAAGCGAATGTCATCATCACGTAGCATGTCCTTTATAGAACGTTGCCCCCATCACAGTCTGTATGTAAGAAACTCTTTCCCTTGCTAAAACTCCAGCCTCCCCCACAGTCATACCCAGGCATTCCTGAATATTCCTGAAGATGTACAACATCTTTTTCTTTTTCGTTCGTTCTCAATTTCCCGCTACCAAGCCATGAAAAGGGCTTTGCAAGTAGCGGAAAGTAGTCCTGAAAACGGAATGCCTTGTATCGTAGTTTACAGCTTGACTGTGATATTTGCACCTTTCGGTCCAACACATCCGACTTCAGCAGGCATTTTGAGTACCAGGTTGCCCTCCCTCTTCCATCCCTTCTACTTAGCAGTCTGCTCTGTTCAAGCCTGTTATCCAGGATCACCGCGTGATCATCTGATTCGTTGGCCTAGAAGCTAACGCCTCATACGAAAAATACAGCCCAAATGATTTGATCGAGAAACAATCGCTTAAGTCACCGCTCTGGCAAAACATTATCACAAGATATGGTATGCTGGATGTCACCGGTTGTTGTTTTTACTGTTGGTGGTGTTATTGTTGCTGTTGATGGTGATGTTGTTGGTGTTCTTGTTGGTATTTTTGTTTTAGTCTTCTTCTTCGCATTCGCTTTATTTACTCTAATCCCAAAGCCTTGCACTGTGGTTTTTATTTTGCGCCTGTCGGCCCAGTGCATCCAAATTCAGAGTGCATTTTATGAAACGGTCTGCTTCTTCTTCCATTTTCTAATGGTTTGCTTCCCCGGGGTTACGGCCAGTGCTGTGATGGGGATCGAACCCAGAACCGTCTGGTTATAAGCCGTGTCACTTAACCACTAGCCCACACCGTCCCTATGATATTTGTTGTTAGTGTTGTTGTAAGTGTTGTTGTTGGTGTTGTTGAATGCCTACAATTAGTAAGATTACTCTTTTGTGTGCCCTGAAATTGACGTTAATTGACAGGTTGCAGAAGCTTTCCTAACATTCTGAGCGTGCTGATGAAAGTGAACTGAGGTCCTCCAGGCAGTTGTGATATGCTTGGTTTCATCTGAATGTGGCTCACTGCTACGGGGATCACGTCGATCCCCCATCATGTTAGCCAGATTGTCACGAAATAGCCTGTTTCCACTGAGAACTGCATAGAAATGAAGTAGGAGTTTAGGTCAGTATATTTCGTCTGCCCCTGACTAACATTGTTCGTATGTTTTGACTTACCAGACTCATGGTCCCCAATACGAGGTGTGTTCAAAAGGAATTCGACTTTAATTTTTGTTCCGCGGATGAAATGAAGCATTGGTGTTTTCCTTCGGCAAGTAGGTATAGGGGACAGCCATAAACATACGTGAATTTTTTTTCCGTACACAAATTGCGTCAGTCGCTAGCATTCAGTCTTTCAGTGTTGAGTGTAGTGAGCACTGGTCTTCATTCACCACGAAATGACGGAAAGAATTGAGCAGCGATGCTGAATCAAATTTTACCAAAAGCTAACAGCTACCGGAGTGGAAACAATTCGGAAGATCCAACAAGCTTTCAGTGACGATGTCATGAGCATCACACACATTAAGGAGGGGTACAATCGCTTCAAAGATGGCGGCACATTGGTGAAGAGCGGATCACGTTCAGGTAGATCCCAGTAAGCCGACATTATTAAGTCATTGATCAAGTACGGACCTTGGTCTTAAAGAACCGTCTTGTCATCATCCGTGAGTACTACCTGGAGGTCATCTGATGCTTCGTGATGCTGTTCGGTGTAAACGACCGGACCTGAGGAGAACGGGAACATGGCAGCTCCATCATGACAGCCTGGGGGATCCTGCAGTTTTGGTAGCCAAGGGTCTCCATATTCAGCGCCCAGACTTGCGCCCTGATAGGCTTCTCACAGGGCGCCATGTGCATGATCTGCAAAGACTGAGACGCCTATGAATATATATATAAATATATAACAAAAAGCAGAAAGCAGGCACGGCCAACAAGGATGAAGTGTAATAGACTTCGTGTACAAGGTTTCATCCTTACGCTTAGTAAGATGACCAGATCCCAACAATCCCTACCTCACATTATTACTCCTTTATCAAGTATAGGCCGACACTGCAACTAGTCCCTTTGAATAAAGCCTGAATTTGTGCATTCTCAGCGGGTTAATATAGCAGCAAAGTGTATGTTGTGCATGATGAGGTTGCTAACGCATGCATAACCTTCGAAAGTCACCTTTTACGATATTCCTGGCAGACTACAGTGGTCATATTTTCTGCACTCCAAGTGTCACTCCGATGAAGATTGCTCTCTCTCACTCAATCTCTCTCTCTTTCCCTATTTATATATTTTTCTATCTATCTATCTATCTATCTATCTATCTATCTATCTATCTATCTATCTATCTATCTATCTATCTATCTATCTATCTATCTATCTATCTATCTATCTATCTATCTATCTATCTATCTATCTATCTATCTATCTATCTATCTATCTATCTATCTATCTATCTATCTATCTATCTATCTATCTATCTATCTATCTATCTATCTATCTATCTATCTATCTATCTATCTATCTATCTATCTATCTATCTATCTATCTATCTATCTATCTATCTATCTATCTATCTATCTATCTATCTATCTATCTGTCTATCTATCTATATATCTATCTATCTATATATCTATCTATTCACCTATCTATCTATCTATCTGTCTATCTGTCTATATATATATATATATATATATATATATATATATATATATACATATATATATATATATATATATGTTTATATATATATGTATATATTTATATATATATTTATATATATTTTTATATATATGTATATATTTATATATATATATATATATATATATATATGTATATATACATATATATATATATATATATATATATTTATATATCTATCTATCTATTTATATATATATCTATCTATTTCTCTATTTATCTATCTATCTATCTATATATATTTTGTTCTATATATCTATAATGGAAGGAAGACTAAAACATACTGATCAGACACGATATTCATAGTCAGACAAAATATACTGACCTAGGCCCCCACTTCCACTTCCATGTAGTCTTACCTCAAAACTAACTATTCTTCTTGGCAGTCTGGCTAGCGAGGTGGTGGGTGGACGTGATCCCTGTAGTATTGAGCGATACATAAATGAAGCCAATCATAGCACAGTCGCCTGGAGGACCCACAGTTCACCTTTATAACCACGCTCGGGATAAGATGAAAACTATTGCAACCCTCTACTAAACTCTCTTTTCAGGGCACATAAAAGAGTAAACCAACTCATTGTAAGCATTCACAACAACAATCTATCTTATATACATCTGTCTGTCTATATAAATATATATATGTATATGGGCCTAAATGCGGAGAAAGAGTAATAACACGGTAGCCTGTCATGCATGCCGGAAGAGGCAACTAACCGGGGTTGAGCATGGGGTTGACTGTGCCACCTTGTAGAATTGCAAGCCACGAGAACTGTAACGTATAAAGCCATGTTTACAGGTGATGATTTTGCATGTATTTATTGAAGAAATATACTCCACAGGGAGCTGAATAAGTTTTGATTGATTGATTGATTCATTCATTCATTCAATACATAGTTCCTATCAGTACATTAAACTTCCTCAATGCGAATTATCTCTATCGAACCGCGGCAATAGCAGTAAATATGATAACGCTACTTCAAGGTATATTAAACAAGTTACCTTCCAATAGCCACTGGCTTTGCTATTGGTCAGAACGAACCACTGATATCGCTACCCTGTTGTTATCATATGCAGTGATGTGCCACAATGCATAGACAGTGATGTACCTTGAACATATAGATACATGTGTTTCTCGCTATGAATTGGTTTTGAATTAATTCCTATGTCAAGATTTTAAAGTATCCATTTGTTTTTCTATAAATGCCTTCGCCATTTCTCTGTCCCAATCTCTAGATCTGCCGCGATGTAGTTTAGTGGTCGAAGTAATGTACGCCTACCGCTCTAATAATAGCAGTTCTAGAATATTACCACTCAGCGTTTATCCAAATACCCTAGTTTCGCCACACAAATTCGTCAACAGCATACATACTTGAAGGTCAACGGACGAAAATGATATGGCATGGGCCAACGTTTCGTGTGCAAAAGCTAAACCATGTCACTAGTACATAACTTTGTGAATCTGTGGCCAATTGCTGGGAAGGGATTACGTTTTCATGAAATCCCAGTTTATTCGACTTTTTTTCCACAAACAAAGAACTTGGAATCTATTTACCAACATGTTCAGAAACAGTTTCTCGTCAATCAGTACAGTGCCCGACATTCCTATACACAAATACAAGATTGGGGTCAGAAGTTAGCGTGCCCCGATGCAGTTAACAGAGGTTGGCTTGCTTAAAGGTTTCTGGCATAAGGATGACCAGGTGTTTATGGTACCAATCTTCTAGTCAGAAGGACTTCGGTTCGACCTTCCACAAGATCATTTCCGCAAATTTTTTTTAAATTGTAACTTGCCCACTGTACGATTGTTGCTGGGGTAAAACACATTTGCTCTCGGCAATTAAAATCCTACTCATTAAGGATTAAACAATCACATGGCTACCAGCGGAGGTACCTCATTAATGACTAAACACGTGCAAGGGTGATCAGCCGATATTAAAGATTAAACAATCACAAGAGCAACCAGCCAATATGCCTATTAAATGATTAAACAGGAGCAATGGTGTCTATCCGATATGACTCATTAATAATTACACAATCACAAGTACGACCAGCCGAGGTGCATCATTAATGATTAAACAATCACACAGAGCCCAGCCGACATACCTCTTTAATAATTAAACAATCTCAAGGGTGGCTAGCTGTCATTCTTCATTAATGATTAAACAATTACAGAGCGAACTTTATAGTTGGCCATAGACCAGCCGGCATACTTCATTAATGATTAAACAATTACAGGGCGAACTTTATAGTTGGCCATAGACCAGCCGGCATACTTCATTAATCATTAAACAATTACAGGACGAACTTTATAGTTGGCCATAGACCAGCCGGCATGCTTCATTAATCATTGAACCATCACAAGGGCGACCAGCCAGTGGCTTGCCGTTGGTTTTCTCACCACAAGGACATCTGTTAAAAACCTTGGTAATGTACATTCTTTGTTCTATCTGAGGAAAATGAATATATAGATTGCAAAGTACGTCTCGACCGCCTCAGCTAACAGCCTTTATTCTTCAGCCTTATAAATTATTCCAGTGGACCTAGGCAATGGGAATAAAAACATGGATGATAGTATTTAAATTTTAAAGGAAAAAATGCACAAGCAAAATGATCGAGAAACATAAAGGAAACCACGAAATACCTCTTGCAAACATGTGGAGATATCGTTGGAACGATGCTGAAACCAAGGCAACATAGTAACGTTTAGTAAAGGTTAATTTATTTACTTAACTTAACGTCTTTATACTGGTTTAGAAGACTCTGCACAGTCTGTGTACAACCAGTTTCATTTACATTTCCTTGCTCTAAAACCTATGTGCATCCAATATATCCTTAAATGCATTAACTGCCCCTTCTTCCTCTATTTCCTGTGGCAATGCATTTCAAGCATTCACCACTCTCTGACTAAACAAAATATTTTCTAATATCTAATCTGGACATTTTTTTAAGTTAATTTGTAGCTATGCCGCCTTGTTCTTGTAGGTAGTTGTATTTTGGAGGAAAAAAATTGTTACAGTCTATTTTATCCTTTCCTTTGATTAATTTATAAACCTGTATTAAGTCACATCGAATTATTCTCTTTTCTAGACACTGTGGGCAGGTTTTTATCAAGTTTTCCCCATACGGGGTAACTGTAATTATGGAATCCCACTATCAGGTTTGTGGCAATTTTTTGTATCCTTTCCAGCATGTTTATATCTCCCCAACGAAAAGGACTCTCTACCTGTACACAGTACTCCAATCTAAGTCTAACGAATGATTTATGTAGTTTGACAGTCACTTTCTTGCCCCTATGTTTAAGGATCAAAATGTGAAGTATTGGCCAGAATAGCACAGACAATAGCGGCGCTTGCACGGCGTAACAAAATCTGGCAAGATAAACGGTTAACACTACGCACGAAAATCAGATTAATGCGTACACTGGTCCTGTCAATATTTCTCTATGCGTGTGAGACATGGACAGTTACAGCTGACCTTCAACGAAGGATACAGGCCTTGGAGATGAGATGTTTCCGAAGACTTTTAAACGTCACGTACAAAGATCGAGTTACAAACGAGGAAATCCGAAATAGAATTACGACGGCAATAGGGCCTTTCGAAGATCTCTTGGCAACTGTCAAAAGAAGGAAACTCACATGGTACGGTCACATATCGAGATCAAATGGTCTTGCAAACACAATCCTCCACGGGAAGGTGCATGGTAGACGACGAAGAGGCCGGCCCAAAAAGAGATGGGAAGACAACATAAAAGAATGGACCAGTCTCCGACCAGAAGAGTCACAGGCATGGAGTTGTGAGGATGTCTTCATGTGTGCCCCAACGACCTCACCGGTTACGGGATGACCTGATCTGACCTGATGTTTAATATTTATTGTTATCATACCTAACATTGCATTGCCTTTTTCACTGCTACCTGGACTTGTTCACTCACTTCTTAACCTGTATGATATATTACAATCCCTAGGTCCCTTTCCCTTTCTATAATTATAATACTATTATCGTCCATTTTGTAGTTATGTTTCATTTTAAATCTACCCATGTGAATGACTACATTTATCTCCATTAAACTCCATTTGTCTGCTCGCGTTGCTGACATTGGTAAAAGCGGCACGTTCCCCACTCAATGGCACTACATATGTGTTGATACTGATGCGTGGTGGATGAGAAAATAAGGTCAGGTAAGGTGAAACACGTTGACTGTGATCCTCCCACCTTACGTCCAAGTCGTGTACCCTGAAACATGCGGTGTTTACAGAAGCTTGACCAACAAGGTGAGAATTGACACTATAGTACCTCTATTAATTCATAAACAAGGTCGGAAGCAATTTTCTACCTAAATGCATGTCAGATCCAAATGATTTTTTCACATACAGCCTTAGAATATCCATGAGGCTAAAACACTGATATTATTTAGTCCATAGGTGCTAAGAATTTATGCACATCGGCGAATTCCTTTGATCTGCCATGGCTTGGTTTTGAAGTTTCCTAATTGAATCAAAGTTCGCCTTCCTTTGCTGCTGTTGCCCATGCCGCAATGCCATACTCGAGAACTGGTCTCACTCTTCCAGTGTACAGTTTCTTTAGTATACTTTCGTCTGCTCCCAAGCTTGTGCCAGCAAGTTTCCTCATGATTGCCATTCTTTCTCTGGCTCTCATTCGGTTTCTCTCGATCTGACTTTTCCATGTCATGCGCCGATCAAATGTGACTCCCAAGTAGTTTGGGTTGTCGTTTGGCTGCAGATATTTGCCGTTAAGACTTATTTTGGTGTTCTGAGGTTTATTTCAGAGCGAGAATATCGTACATGTTATTTTTTCTTCATTTATTTTGACCAGCCATGATTTCGCCCACTCCTCCAACGATGTTAGGGCCTGCTGCATCCGATTGTTTGCTACGGTGAGATTTTTTTCAGAGGTCCACATAGCCAGATCATCTGCAAACATGGAGCTGTGGACTCTTCTTGGTATATTCTCTATGATGTTGTTTATATATACCAGAAAAAGTGTGGGTGACAGTACTCCCCCTCGGGGTACTCTTTGCTCCAGTGCCACCTTTTTGCTCATCTGCCCTTGTACTTGGACTCTAGCTGTTCTGTTTTCTAGGTAGTGGCTGATCCATCTGTACATTATTCCAGATACTTCACTTCTTCGTAGCTTGACTTTAAGTCCTTCTTTCCACACCTTGTCGAATGCCTTCTCTAGATCTACAAAAACCGGTAGTTTATGCTTTTTCTCTTGGTAAGCATCCGCTATTTCCTGGGCTATGAGAGTGATTTGGTCCTCAGTGGATCTGTGTTGTCTAAATCCTACTTGCTGTGGAATTAATATGTGTTTTGCTTCCAGGTGCCACATCAGTCTGGTGTTTATCATACGCTCATCAGTTTACCTACACAGCTCAGTAGACTAATAAGCCTGTATCCATTAGGATCTGTTCTATCTTTTTCGTTCTTTGGTACGGGTATAATTACAGCATCTTTCCATGCCTGCGGTACAATTCCCCTTTTCCAGCTTCGGTTAAAGACTGATAGTAACTTCCTTTTTGCTGTTTGGCCCAAGCCCATCAGCATTTCATTTGTTACCCCATCTTTTCCGGGCGATTTCTTTTTCTTTAAAGTTCTCATGGCTTCATTCATTTCATTCATCGTTAGTTTTGCCATCATGTGCTCCTCTGGTGCCATCTTGATGTTGTCGTGGCTCTTTTGTTGTTCGCTAATGTCTGTATGCCTGTCTGTAGGGACGTCAATGTGGTTTGCACTGGCATAATGTTCTATAAAGGCGTTTGCTGCTTTTTTTCCAGTAAGCATGTTGTCAGCGTGCTTGATGGTAATTTGTTTATTTGATGATGTTTCGTCATTCATGGCTCTGACTAAATTCCTTAGTTTGTTCCCTTCTTTATCGAGATTGAAGCTTTCTCTTTTGTTTTCCAACTGTCCCTTGTTATTTGATTCAGTGTTCTTTTGTATTTCGCAGTGATGGCCTTGAGGGCGATATTTGCTTCCATAGATTGCTCTCTCTCTCTGCCATGTTCTTAGCATTTGAGATTTCATCCTCAGCTTTCTGCAGTTCATGATTCCAATATGGTTTGTAGTTTTTCCTTGCCCCTCTTGGGATGGTCTCTGTAGCTGCTTTCAGTATTGCTTTGCACAGGCTTTCCACCATAGGCTTCATATTGTTATTTCGTGTGTTTATAGTTTCATACAGTCCATCTGTCAGCAATGCAAATCTGTCCCAGTCGGCTCGTCTGTAGTTCCAACGCGGCAGCGGTTTTATTTCCTGTGGGCCTACTTCCAAATCAATATCTAGCCTAATTGGCCTGTGGTCGCTACCTGCCAATTGGTCGAGCACCTGACGATCTATTTTGGGGGCTTATAGCATTTGAATTTTGAAATGTATTTGTTGTCATTGTATGTACACTTTATAGTTTTGATAAACAAACGCTAATTCATCCACGTCTGTTAATCATATGTCCACAAAAGATTATACTAATCATTCCGAATCTGTCGATGCAAATTGAAATCTAACTCGTTGCCAGTATTGTTTTTCTTCCCGGAGCACATTTTCAACACACTTCTTCTAGAACTGAGTGTATATTTTTTAAAGGTACTCGCGTGTCAGCACTTCAGCATCACACATTTTAAATGCCCTGTTCTGTTCGACAACTTGTCCTTTGACTTTAGCCCCCACAAGCTCTATAGGGTTTAGATCCGCGTGCTGTGCAGTTAGTCACAGAGAAGTGTGACCGTACTCTTCAATGATTTTGTAAATATGATACACCTTTATCGTATGTGTCTTCCTTGCAAGCTACAACGACTCGGTCTTCAAATACGTGTCGTCGAATTTCACTTTTTACTTAGCTAGCCATTTCCTAATTTGAGCTTTTGTGTTTGATGCAGTTGGTACTTGTCTTCCTCAGATACTGCATTGTGATGTGGTGCATTATCCATTCCTAGGCATTGCGGTCTATCCAGAATTAGAAGCAGATCATTCATCATACAGTGGCTGAAAATTTGTTCAAATCATTTCAGTGTGGTAGTCTCTACTGTCAATACTTTCTGTTTGGAAATTAAGTTTAGCGTTATAGACAAGTTCCTTTTCACTGCTTCCGGCATACGTTAGTATAATGCGTTGTCCTTTGCTGCTTGGAATTTGTCTTTTCTGTTCACCGTCAACTGATTGCCATTCTTTACCGTTGGTCTAGTTAGCATTGACCAAGAATTCGTCCATGTATACAATATCGTAGCCTTGCCTCCGCCGTTTACGAATCTGTCTCAGGAATTTGCTTCTGGCAGCAATAAAATGTGGTTTCATATTTATAATATTCCAGCCACCTGAATTTTGCCTCAGTGCAAAGCCGGCGGCTCTTACAATTTTCAAAAGTCTACTTTTGAAAATGTCAATACTACAGTCGGATTGCAATGTTAATTTTCGTTTCCGGATAGTAACAAGTTGACTTTTAGTCAAAAGTTTCAAATCTCCTGTTTAATGACAACGGGAAAAGAATGATCTATCCAGACCAAGCGCCAATTGCGTTCGTTTCTCTGGGTCATGAAAATCGCAATATAAATGACCCATCTTAGATTCCCTACGGAAAAACGTATAGTAAAACGGTAACGTTCTGGATTGTTATAAATATAAACTTCAAACTCATTTTGAAATTGATATCAATGTAACTTTTAAAAAAGCAACTATATGTCACTATAACGACCCACAAACTATAAAATCATGATACGCCTATATCTGAACTACACTTTCACATGAATGACCTTAGTTGTTTTCAGTACTCGACAAAGTGGCTAATTCGTGCACGGTATAATCAGGAATTTGTATTTACTCAGCGTATTTGAATGTCAAAACATATATTTTTAAAACACCTGGACTGTGTACTTTAAACATTTAAAAATTATGTTCAATGCACTTAGGTTGCTTTTAACATAGTCTCATGAGTGCTTTTTTCAAAATACATAACATTTCTTAAAGAAAAAGATCTATTTACTAAATGTCATGGATTTTCTAAGGCTACATGCAAAAAATCATTTGGATCTGACATGCAGTTTAGTAGAATTAAAAGCCAGACTATAGTAGTAACACCGCTGGGAAGCCTTACATTGCACTACGGCTATGCGAACCCTGGTCCACCTCCTTCATTTCCACCATGTATGTATACAAATCCACAATAAACTCGGTATCAAATATAATTCATCAAGAGTGAATAACTCTGTATGAGTATCTTCGAAAAGAGCAAGGCTATTAAGGATGGTTGTCTCCCGTGTGTGTGTCTCAGGACTGCTCATTGCAGAGGAAACAACCAACTGCGTTCTTTTGTAGTCACGGAGCTGGTACTGCCGTAGGAGATGAAGCTTTAGAAACCTCACTGTGTTAGGTGGTGACCTTTTGTGAGTTTTCTTTATCGTTGGTTTGCTTTTCATAAATGTTAGTTGGTACCCATAAACACCTGGGTAGACTGGAGTGTTTGGTTGTCTGAGATCGAAATCTGTACTTTTACCTTGAGATACATGTACTCTAATCACTCTGACACTCAGTTACTAACGTAGTATTGAAAAGGGCTAAATACTAACACATTAACGGCCACGATCGGAAGGCTCTTCAATTGAAAAATATTTCGAATGAATTTCAAAACACTGCGCCATTGTCACGTAAATTGGCAGTGTCGTCGATAATAACTTTCAAAAGCGTCCTACAAGTGGTATTGCAGTGCAGACGTGTTACATGACGTCATAGTAACTGTTTAAGGATGAGCACTCCCTTAGTGGCATGGGCCAATGGGGAGCAGAGGTTTGGTATCCGCTATTTTGAGTAGCGAAAGGATGAAACATTTCGAAATTCGTCGACGAATGAAAGTTCAGTGCAGTGATGTATGCATGTTATGTCAACAAGTGCACTAGTGGAGTAGGAAGTTGAGAGATAGTGTGAGTTCTGTGAAAGACTTTTTCTACCGGGTCAGACACACCGAGTCGATTGCAGCAATTCAACGCAGGGTAATGAGAAACGCAGAGTGACTAGGAATGAAATAACCTAGCTTCTGTGACTCAGTTCGCCCACAGCCTCATGATGTGCGCTGTTCCGCAAAGAGGGTACCACGCAGGAGACTCCTGAATTGAAACAATGACGTGGTACATGATTAGCATCATACATAACCAAAATGATTTCTTCTAGACTAATGAATGAACTTTGTTGGCGCTGGAGGACTGGAATAGAACGCAATGGAGACTACGTAAATAGAGCACTTTGTATAACACTAGAAAACATCACCATTAGCGTCTCAGTATATGTAGACCATGCGCGTGGCGTCCTGTGAGTTTTGTCCAGCTGTCTCCTGTATTTCGACACTGTTTGCTATGACTGGCTAATCCGCTAGTGATAGTCCATGCCACAGATCGTACAACCATGCTGAGAAGGTTGGCTTTCCGGGTTGCTTCTAGATCTCTTCATTATTTATATTTTCTCTGCAGCCAGAAGGCATCTGCAAGCACAATCAGCCATTATGCCCTTTCCATTTGACTGTCTCCAAACAGCTCGATACTGAGCAATTATTTCACAGCCCTCAGATGGGATGTCGCAGGACTTCATGGCCCTCTTGCATAGGTTCTTGAATCGCAGTGTGGGACAGCCGAATCCTCTAGCTTCAATGGTCAGGTGTGCATCCGTTGGCATCCTCTTATCTCCCATGCTGTAAACATGCCCCAACCATCGTAGACATCGTTAGCTCAACAAATAGTACATGCTGTTAGACCACATTATGTGACACTCTTTCTTGCCATTGAATTTCCAATATACGCCATAGACACCTCAGATGAAAGGTGTTGACCGCCGTTCCTGTTTAGTGTACGTGCTCCAAGTCTCGCTTCCACACACGAGAGTCCCAAGAACGCAGTTCTGATAGACCCGGACCTTGGTGCCGTGAGACAGCACGATGTTTTCCTAGACTCTCTTCGTTAGGCCGACCATGACGGTACTCGCCCTGCCAAGTGTACTGTCTATTTCCTTATCGAGTTAGTGAGAGTTGCTGATGGTAGACCCCAGGTAAGGGAAGTAGTTGACGTCCTACAGAGTGTCGCTGCGAAATTATTTAATATTTTTTAAATTCTTTTTTTTGGGTGTGGGCGATCTTTTCCAGGATTTCAAATAGACCCTGTCTACTTACCAAGTCAAAGGACTTGGTGAGGTCTAGAAACATATAGAGCGGCTGATCCTGTTCTCTGTACTTCTCATGGATATGGCGAAGATATAAAATCATGTCCGTTGTTGATCTATTTACTCTAAAGCGACACTGGGATTCTGGGTACACCCTGTCCGCGAGCAGTCGCAGCCTGTTGATGAATATGCAGGCGTAAACTGTGCCTGTAACGCTCATGAGCTAGATCATCTATAATTACTGCAGTCTCCGAAGTCACCTTTGTTTTTGCTAACATCGTAGCAGAAAAACGACGTCCACGAAGCGGATTCTCATGTCAGAAACAGGAAAAAGTCAATAGGTGCCAAGTCCGGGGAATATGGTGGATGACGCAAGATTTCGTCCCCGAACGTTTTTCTGATTTCCGGGACTTTATTAATGAATTTGAGACGTGGTTCGTGGCTCAGGCGGGTGAGTTTTACAATCAGGACATCCAGGAAGTGAAGGATAGATGGGAGAAGTGTATCGGCTTGTAGGGTTAATACATAGAGAAGGATTAAAGTTCACACCATTTTCCAGGGAAGTGCCGTTGACTCCTTCATACTAGAGCGCAAAATATTGTCATCATCCCTGGTGTACATTTTTCGTTTAACCTGTCTCGTTTTTTCTAAGTCTGTTTACAAAGTGCTTTCTGTACTTCTGTTTGGTGCGGAGTGTGGGACAGTAAAAGAAACAGAAAGGTGGATATTGTCAGCTCTCTGCGCAATAAAGATTTGTATTATTGGTAAGTAGAAAATCATCACCATCTGAAAACTACCCCCACGGAGCAATCATAAAGATACGTTCACATCATCATTACGGGTCAACATAGGAATTTGATCGATCATGTCCTAATAAGACAACCTGAACCGCCTTCATGTGGGATCCAGAGTGGAGGCGAGAAAAAGGCTGATCTAAGACAAATTGGCGAAGATTCGCGGAATACTAACTGGAAATCATGAATCAGAGCTAGAACATCGTACAAATAATGGCTGAATGAAGTGGAGACAGATTGTGGCTGCTGTAAAAGACGGCATCAAGCGTGATGTTTGATGACCGCTTGACCAGTATCTGACCAATATTAAAGAAGAACTCCTACTGCCACAAAGAAAATACGATAGCTTGGGGAAAATACATCTAAATAAGTGTTTCTTTGTATCAACATCGATCTTACGAAAACATGGAAAACATCAACATACAACAACAACAAAATTGGTAAAACATCGACATGGAACAGCAGAAACACATTGGAAAATATTTACATGAAACAATAGAAACACATGGGAAAACATCGACTTCTAACAGCAGAAAACGAGAGGAAAATATTGACATCGAACAGCATAAAACGAGGGAAAACATCTACATCGAACAGTAGAAACACATTGGAAAACAAAACATCGAATAGAAACACATAGAAAAACATCTACATCGAACAGCAGAAAAGGAGGGAGAAACATCTACATCGAACAGCAGAAAATGAGGGAAAAACATCTACATCGAACAGCAGAAACACATGGGAAAACAAAACATCGAATAGAAACACATAGAAAAACATCGACATTGAACAGCAGAAATACATGAGAAAACATCTACATCGAACAGTAAAAACCGAGGGGAAGTAACAGACACCTGGAAATCGTAGCACAACATTCTAGGTTTCACAACATTCAGAACCTTGCCATTTGTTGTTGTTTACTGCCCACGAAGAATTTGTTTACACTTTCTGGCGCCCTGAAAATGGCGTTAACCATGGTCGGCATCGTATTTTTCGACCGACACATTTAGAGCAACTGGCTACATCAATCAACCCTCGTTTGTTTCTGTTCACATGTCAGCAGAGGCGGGACCCATCGGGCACACACTTTCCTCATGTTCAGTCTGTTATGTAAAATTCTAACAACTATACTTTCATTCAGTTTTGCTGACCTAGATATCTCTGCAATTGTCCTTTTCCTATCCTGGTCAATGATTTTCTTCACTCTTGCAGCATTTTCATCGCTGCACTCTGAGGATGGTCTTCCTGATCTTGGAAAATCAGTCAAATGGGAACAGCCACACTTAAACTGCCTACACCAGTTTTATTTTACAGAAGCATACAAAGGACATAATTCCTCAAACACTGGTTCCATCTCCCTGTGTATTTCTGTAGGTGTTTTTCCATGCAACATCAAGAATTTTATCACAGTTCTGGCCTCTGATTTCTCCATTGTTCTGACAAACCGTTACAGTAGCAGATCCGGTCAATAAGGTGTGTTGCGTCATGCACCATACCGGATAAACCTGTCGATAAGGGAAATTCATACTTCTTAAGTCCGGTACAAATTGAATATGCCAAATTTCAACTTTCTCCTCCTACTCTTTCATAGTCAGGGTAAAGACTTATGACAAGCCCCTTGTATATATATATATCCGGGGGAAGGTGTCGGATCTCATACTAGGAGCCAGCGATTCATATATGGTTATATCAGGGCCAGCGATTCATATCTGGTTACATCAGGGCCAGCGATTCATATCTGGTTACATCAGGGCCAGCGATTCATATCTGGTTACATCAGGGCCAGCGATTCATATCTGGTTACATCAGGACCAGCGATTCATATCTGGTTACATCAGGGCCAGCGATTCATATCTGGTTACATCAGGGCCAGCGATTCATATCTGGTTACATCAGGGCCAGCGATTCATATCTGGTTACATCAGGGCCAGCGATTCATATCTGGTTACATCAGGGCCAGCGATTCATATCTGGTTACACCAGGAGCCAGCGATTCATATCTGGTTACATCAGGACCAGCTATTCATATCTGGTTACATCAGGGCCATCGATTCATATCTGGTTACATCAGGACCAGCGATTCATATCTGGTTACACCAGGAGCCAGCGATTCATATCTGGTTACATCAGGACCAGCTATTCATATTTGGTTACATCAGGACCAGCGAACCAGAGATGGCCAAGATCCTATTTCGCCTCAATGGCGTCCGTGGAAACAGGTTTCACTAGTATGGTCTGGCTAAGGGGATGGGGATCACAGTTGGAAAGCATACTCGGTACCCAACAAAAGCCAGCTGAAACCGGATATCGGTTCGAAAGGCACAGATGACGCCTCCCAGCTGTAAACAACAACACGAGGTTACATCGTCCTTTTCAGGCTTTTAACAGAAAGGGTAGCTTGCATGGAGGTCAAAAGAAGGGAGCCCCCTCTATCCTGCAAATACAAAACACACCAATCACCTGTTTGTATACTCATCCGGTTACAAGTCAACAAATAAAGATACCCGGACAGACCTTATATAATGGTCTGGTGTTCTTTTGGCAAACATCTACACTGCAGGGTAGAAGAAGAGGTATAAAGTAGGTAAGATTATAACTGAAAACCAGTTAAGGAATCAAAGCGACGAACCTCAAAGTACAAAAGTCGAGAAAATGATGCATAGTATAATACAAATGAACACTATGTCCAGGGCTTGACAAAAGAGCTCGCCTACTCGTCTGGAACGAGTACAACATTTTGCTCGACGATTAAATAAAATCCGTTTGTAATTGTTTTGCGTTTTTAATTGTTACTACATAACAACTCTCGTCCGATTATTAATGATATTACAGTTCGAATAGATTGTACATAGCTAGTTTATAATGGTGAATCTAAATGGACATCCACTGTCACAATTTAAACTAACTAAAGCCATCGTTAGATGGTACTAAAGTGGCAAAACTACCAATAATGTTCAAGGACACACACGCAAAGCCCCTGACAGTAGCGCAACTTTTCTTAAGAATAAATAGGCTTATACTGTGTAAGTAATACAATATATTTTGGTTTGGTACATATTGCTATGTAGAAATAAAGGTGAATTAGTACCTAATTTAAATTTGTTAACATAAATTGCATGACCGAAGTCCGATCACGTTGACTGGCGAATTTTTTAACTGACTGGTAAACCACCCTAAAAGGCGTCAAGCTCTAACTATGTCGTTTCATTAACATTGCAGCTAACTAACTTAACAGCGAAGGTTACTTCCCATCACAATGTGCATCAGTGATGTTAACAACGTTAAAGAAAACAGGACGTTTATTGCTGTTATTTTCGAAGCTATTCGAAACGAAGATAATGACCATCGACAAAACACAATGTCAGCATAAATTTACAGTGGGTGGTGAGGAAATAAATCAGGTCACACATTTTGAATATCTGGGCTCCAGAATCGACAAAAATGGTGACTGCTCGAAAGAAATCAGAAGAAGACTAGCTATGGCAATGCAGAGACTGAACAGCCTGAAGAAATTATGGCAGGGCACCAACAAAACGATAAAAGTAAAAGTCTTGAGAGCCTGTGTTTTTCCTGTGGCAGCTTATGGCTGTGAAGCATGGACGATTACCAAAACTTCTAGACAAAGAATCGAATCCTTCGAGTCAAAATGTTACAGAAAGATCCTCAGAATACCCTGGACAGAGAAAAGAACAAATGTAGACATTCTGCAAGAGTTGAGCATAGAGGAGAACTGGTTTATCAATTCCATTTTGGCTAGAAAATGCAAATACTTTGGTCACATCAAGAGACACAACGGTCTTGAGAGGACGGTGATGGAAGGTATGGTGCCAGGCAAAAGAGGAAGGGGTAGACCAAGAAGACGATGGCACCAAGATATACAGGAGTGCCTGAGTATGACAGTGGCGGACGCTGGAGTTTTGGCAAGGGAACGAGTTTCTTTCAGACAGACTGTGATGGGAGCGACATACTACATGATGATGTCCTTTGGGGACGGCGAATCTGAGTTGCCCACACCCTTCTACATCTCCACGCTGTGATCCTGGATAACAGGCTGCAACAGAGCAGACTGGCTAAGGAGAAGGAATGAAAGAGGAAATGCTAACCCGGTACTCAAAAAATAACTGCTGAAGTTAGATATGTTGGACCGAAAGGTACAAATATCGCAGTCCAGCTTTAAACTACGACACAACGCATTCCGTTCTCTGGACTACATTCTGCTACTTGCAAAGCTCCTTTCAGGGTTTGGTAGAGGGAGAATTGAGAACGAACGAAGCCAAACCAATCATATCATATTTCTCTCCCGCCTGTGTGTTGTCAGGGCTCGAAAGTGGACTAAACAATAATAAGACTGTAAATCGGCAGACGGGTTTAAGAGGTGAATAAGGTATGAACATGGAACTGTCTACGTTACTCCCTCCTGTAGTAACAAGTGTGAGAAAGAGGGAACTCTATATTCAATGACATAAGGAGAGCTAAGTCCAACATACCGGGCTAGAAATCAATGTGTGTTCAATTTGACTGGACATATCGAGGACATTTTCTCGGTGTGACTGATTCACCACGTACATAAAGGATTGGCAAAACTACGGTACTACACAACTACCACAGTGGAGCAAGCACAGCATATTACAAACAGATACACACACGCATCCATACACTGGTCAATACGTCCTTCTAATTTAACCTAAGCCAGGGATTCCCAACCTTTTTACACTTGCGAACCGGTGAAAATGGGAACAAATTTCCGCGAACCGCTCAGACATAATTTTTTAAACACACTATTTAAATAATGTTTTGTGTATTTGTTTTTAAATCTAATATCAACTGAAAATTGTGCCGCTAATTAAAATAACGAGAAACCGAGAAGTAGATGAATGTGTTAATAATAGAACGTCTTTAATTTTTGAGAAAAATCATCATCATCATGAAGCACGTCTTTTGCAGAACATCTCTCTCATGGCAGCTGATATATATAAGACAATCAACCCCTAGCCAGCTCTCTCGAATCTTTCATTGTCCACCCGAGAGCTTCGGTAATGTCCCATTTCCTTCATCTTCTCGGTCTGCACCTGCCTCTTTTGCCAGCTACCATACCCTCCAGCAACGTTCTTTCTAATCCATTGTGGCCGAAATATGTTAATTTAAATCTTTCATTCAAGTAAAGTTAGTGCGAAATATGTTACTGCTTCTTTGTTAGAATATTTGATAACCGTGGCTGCAGCGTTGTTTCTGAGAGACGAAGCGATCCACTAACATCCATTCGGTTTCTCTGTTTCAGTGTTTGGTTTTGATCACTGGCAGAGCTGAAAAATACTTCTCATGCCAAATCGGTAGTCGAATAGCTGTCCATCGTTGTCGATGAGGACCGCCGACATCATCCTTGTCACAGATTTCCCTGTTGGGTGTGGGTGCGCATGTGGCTGAACAGGCCAATGCAAGCACGAAAACATCTGCTACATATCGGGCACACGAGGTTTGTAGAAGGGGATGGTGTTCCCGCTGCTCGGGATTTCCGCGTCTCGCGTCTGTTCTGGGCTTTCACAACACGGTCATCTTCACCGGCAGCTACACCCGATTTGACTGCACTTCTCCAGTCAGATCTGTTTTTTGCAAGAAATTCCCAGGTGTCGAAGTCTATCTGGCAACTTTTTAGTGAGTCCTTCAGACCGTCTTTAAAACGTTTCTTTGGGCGCCCTCTCTCGCGCCATCCGTCTCTCAGCTCGCCGTAGAGAAGCTTCTTTGGGAGCCGCCCGGACGAGGTGTCCGGCCCATCCTAGTCGTGCTTGTTCTAGCAGTGCGTGTATGCTGGGCATGTTAGCCCTCGAGAAAACCTCGATGTCAGTGACACGATCTTGCCATCGGATGTGGAATATTCGCCTCAGGCAACCTGTGTGGAAGTGGTTTAACCTCCTTGCATGTCCAGAGTATACAGTCCAGC
The DNA here is from genome assembly GCA_036924085.1 of Ariolimax columbianus. Lineage (NCBI taxonomy): Eukaryota > Metazoa > Mollusca > Gastropoda > Stylommatophora > Arionidae > Ariolimax > Ariolimax columbianus. Next base: position 9,303,129 of record JAVGWX010000008.1, read on the forward strand.
TTTCGCAAGCGTATAGTAGGGTTGGAATGATGGTTGCACGGTAGACTTTCAATTTGGTCTTGACGCTGATGCCACGACGTGCCCAGACCATCGAGCGCATTCTACCAAAGGCTGTGCTGGCCTTTGCTATTCTGCTTGCCACCTCATCGTCTAGGCTGACAGATCTCGACAGCGTGCTGCCCAGATATGTGAATTTGTCTACGGCATTCAACGTCTGCCCGCTGACTGTAGTCTTTGGTTTTGTGTACGGCATGCCTGGTGCTGGTTGGTACATGACCTCTGTTTTTTTGGCATTTATAGTCAGGCCAAAATTTTCGCATGCGGCAGAGAACTGGTCCATTCCAACCTGCATGTTCAGTTCTGAGTTGCTCATTAGAACACAGTCGTCAGCAAATACAAGTTCCCTGGTTGTGTCGCCAGCCACTTTGGTTTTGGCCTTCATTCTTCTGGAATTGAGTAACTTGCCATCTGTGCGGTACTTTATGGGTATTCCAAGCTGCAATGATCTAAAGGCGTCTGTCATCGTGGCCGAGAACATCATGCTGAACAAAGTCGGGGCGAGTACACATCCTTGTTTTACTCCGTTTGATACTAGAAACGTTTTAGAGATTGCACCGCTGTCCAGTACACGAGCACACATGCCTTCGTGTAGCTGTTTCACCATTGTTATGAACTTGTTGGGGCAGCCAAACTTAGACATTATCATCCACAGTCCTCCTCTGTTTACTGTATCAAATGCCTTTGTCAAATCAATAAATGTGGTGTACAAGGCCTGATTTTGCTCTCGACACTTCTCTTGTTCTTGGCGAGCGGCAAAAATCATGTCCACTGTTCCTCTTCCGGCTCTGAATCCACATTGGCTTTCTGGGAGGTGGTGGCTTTGTTCAAGGTGTTTGTTGAGCCTGTTTAGCAGTAAGCGCGCTAGGATCTTGCCTGCTACGGAGAGTAGCGATATTCCTCGATGATTGTCGCATTCCTGACGATTGCCTTTTCTTTTGTATAGGTGAACGATTGAGGCGTCCTTTAGCTCCTGCGGAATTTTACCTTCAGCCCACATGTGACAGAAGGGTTCAGTGATCCTTCTGGTGAGGGATGGCCAGCTGTCTTATATACCTCTGCTGGTATTGCATCAGCTCCTGGAGCTTTTCCTTTAGATAGTGAACTGATTGCCCTGTCGACTTCCTCCTCAGTAATGACTTCATCCAACGCCAGGTTCAGTTCCACCTGCGGCATTTGCCGGATGGCCTCTTTATTTATAGACGATGGGTGGTTTAGTATTTTGCAGAAGTAGTCTGCCCATCTGTCTAGAATCTGAACCTTATCTGTTAGCAGTACCCCATCCGCACTGCGAACTGGAGTATTACTAGAGGGCTGCGGACCGTAGAGAGCTTTCAGTGCCTCGTAAAACCGTTTGGTGTCATGACGCTCGGCGAACATCTCAATTTCGTCAGCTCTTTTGATGAGCCAGGAGTCTTGCATCTCTCTAAGCCTGGTCTGGACAGCTTTGCGAGCAGTATTGAACGCAGCTTTTGCTGTCGGAGATGGTGTGTCCCTCTGGTATTCCCTGTGCGCTTCATGTTTGCATCGAGAAGGCCCTGTATTTCTAGATCGTTCTCATCAAACCAGTCCTTATGCTTGCGAGTGATTGGGCCAATGTGTTTAACAGCTGTATCGTAGAGTGTGTTTCTCAATGATGCCCAGTTCTTTTCGATGTCGTTCTTTTCAAAACGAAGCTCAGACAGTCTACCCTCACGCTCTTCCTGGAAGCCTCCTCTCGTGGGTTCGTATTTCAACTGAGAGACATTTAGCCTCCTCGGTGGTTTCTTTCCCTGGGGGCACATTTTGGGCTGGATCTTGAAGTTTAGCTTGGCAATGACAAGTCGATGGTCGGTCCAACATTCTGCACCACACATGCTCTTCGTTACCATAGCATCCGCTCGATCCCTACGTCTGATGAGAATATAGTCAATGAGGTGCCAGTGGCGGGACCTTGGGTGCATCCATCTGGTTCTATTCCGGACAGGTAGTCGGAAAGCTGTATTTGTAATGAGTAGTTCATTTGCGGCACATGTCCTCAGAAGTAGCAGTCCGTTACTATTGCATTTTCCGATACCATGTCTGCCAATGGTCCCCTCCCATGCTGTATGGTCTGTGCCAACCCTAGCGTTAAAATCACCGAGGATGACCAGTTTGTCAGATTTGGGGACTGCAGCGATGAGCGCCTCAAGGTCCTCATAAAACTTATCTTTTGTTTCCTGAGGATTTGTCATTGTGGGTGCGTATGCACTGATGAGTGTTGCATGGCGCCCTCCTATTAGGGGGAGACGCAGTGTAATCAGGCGGTCATTAATTCCTCTGGGCATGCTTGTGAGCTTGTTGACCATCTTGGTCTTGATGGCAAAGCCAACTCCAGCTTCACGGCGTTCTTCTTTGCTGCGGCCGCTCCAGAAGAAAGTATAACCAGCGCCTTCTTCTGTGATCTGCCCTTCCTCTGCCAGTCGTGTCTTGCTCAGGGCAGCTATGCAGATGTTGTATCTAGCCAGTTCCTTGGCGATCAGTGCTGTCTGTCGTTCGGGTCTGTTTGCTTTGGTGTTGTCCAGTAGCGTGCGGACATTCCATGTTGCAAGCGTGATGGGTAGTTTTCGTGATCGTTTTCTGCCTGTTCCGCCGCTGCAGTTTGGGGGCCCTGCCAGTTGCGAGCTGCTAGTCGTCAGGGTATGATCTGTAGGGTGATGTCGTGAGTTGCGCAATATGTTTTTAGTGAGGGAGATGTGCGCAGGATCTTCCTCACTCTCTCGTCCGGACTCAACATGTTCTAGAGGCAAGACATTGTCAAGACTTCTAGTGAAGGGTTCGGATGCAGACAGTATGGTGTCAGCGTGTGCCTCATTATCTCGGTAGCCCTGCCCTTCTCTTTTATCGCTGGGGTGGAGCTTTGAGGTATCAGTTTCTGAGTGCATTTGTTTGTGTATTCTTTTTCCACCTCTCGTTCCTCTGGTCTTCCGCCTTGATTGTATACTTGTGAGTTCCGATCGATGCCTCCTCGGTTAAGTGTATTTTCAGCATACGCAACAGATGTAGATCTGAGTTTGAAGGGACGTGGTGTGCTGATCGAAGTGCGATGAGCTCCTTTCTGAAGTACCGTATGTTTGACGGGGTCAGGATGACCTCCTTCGTTTCAGTGTTCATGCATCGTTATCTGGGTCACGATACAGCACGGAGCGACACTAGCCTTTGACCGGGTCAAGTTTCGGCCACGCTTTGTCCCATCGAAACTGTACACATTAGTCTACCTTTCACGACTAAAAATACACTGTCGAATATACGACCAACAATTTAATAGAACTTAGTTTACCTCAAATCAGTTAAGAGGTTAAGTGACAATAACTTTCTTGCGGACTGGCAGGATATTTCTGCTGACCGCGGTTCAGGCGGTTGGGAAACACTGACCTAAGCAAACCCACGGAACAGGGTTGAAAAAGGCGTGCCATCGCTAACACAACAGAATCCAGAAAAGGCAAACCTCTAACAAAACCACACATACAATATAATGTCCACCATTTCTTTTTTTTCGACTTTGAAACTCTAAGGAACGCAGTAGGTTTGAGAGGGGCGCCCCATAGCTTGAGAACCGTCTTGACTGGCGCTCATTTTTTTGTTTATTTGTTTGGAGTGTCTATACGTGCGTATTGTTACAGATGGATGCTAAATTTAGATGGGTAATTCCCTTTGCGTACGTCTGATGACTGATGGCGAAACAGGATGCAAAATGGTGGATGCTTGTACGAGTTTTGTGTGTGATGGTGAATATTTGAAGTTTAACAATAGGCGCAGTTAAGTTGGCTGGTTAACTGTGAAAGAATGTGATCTTCTTCAGTGGTTGGATTTTAAACGCTCTACAGTACTTGTAACTGATAATAAACCTGCTTGCAATTCTCATGTATGATACAGTACTAAGACTAAGTAGTAAGTACTAAAGTAGGCGCCGCATTATCATTAAAATGATGTGATCATAAAATAGTGTCTGGAGTCGACGAAGCGGCGTAAACTTGTAAAGAAAGCATTTCACCGAGAGATACTCATCGAAGTTTATTCATTGAATGCTGAGAGTTCGCACAGCGGGCTGAAGCGTATCATTTTAACGTGGTTGACTTTCAGTCCGTGTTTTTGAACGGTGTGTGATGTAAGATCAATATATATAGACTATGGATATTTAAAAATAAAGTTGTATCTACCAACCCGAAAAGTACAATTAAATAGAACCGGACAAACCCCAGTGGGACTAGAGGTAAAGAGAAGGCGTTGGCGATATGACACACATTACGGAAGCCAGCTGATAGCCTTACTTACAAGGCAGTCACTGTTCTGGAATCATCAAGGCAAAAGAAGTAGTAGAGCAGGCCTAAATACTGAAGGTGAAGGAAAATCGAAATAAACATGAAAACGGCAGGAAAAACGTGGGAAGAGCTTGAAATGATGGTACATGACAGGAAAACGGCGAGTATTTGATGAGGACCTATGCTCCGCGGGGAGTTAAAGGGGATTATTTTAATTGATTGACTGGACTAGTCCATGTAAACTGTTTAATTACAAACTTTTGTTTGTTACTCGTACCTGCCAGCAAAGAGTTTGGTTGAATTAATATGACAATTGCAATCAAAGACATACATGGCTTTCATTATGATTAATTCACAACTAGGCAAACTTTTAATTTGAAGATTGAGGATGAACTTCAATGACGGTTTGCATGTTTGGGGTTTGGGTGTGCTGTACTGTGTTCAAGACAGGAGGGAGGTATAATAATTATATGTGATATTACCTCTATATTGAAGGCTACATCATTTTCAGCATTGTGGACCATGTCTATCATACCTGTATGTTACCAGGCCTTAAAGTGGAACTAGAAATAGTTACACTAGAGTACACTGCTGGGCACTTTTGTAAAACTTGACTATCGAAGGTTGTGCATGGTATTGGCTAAAGAAAATAAACTATACATCTCATGGCAGATTAGGAGTGATTAATGACGGGCTTTATATGCATTTCTCAGAAATTCATATAGAAGAAAACTTATATCATAAAGTGTGTTACTGTATGCTCACATTTGCTTTGTAAGTTAAGTTAATTGGTAATATATTTGTCATGTTATTTGTTTTGTATACAAAACTAATATAACTACTTTCTTTATTTCATTTTAATTTCTTACATTCTAAATCAGGCAAAAAGACATCTCACTTTTCCGTGCACAAACATGAAGCATCCTGTCCAGCTGATAGAACTGCCAGGGAACATGGTCACTTTAAATAATTGTTCTCTTTGATTGTCTTAATAAAAAAATAGGTATGTATACATTTCTTCAACATAATCTCATTTCATCCAGAAATGTAATTGTAGTTTCCACATTTTTTTGTTACGTCACAAACATTTAGACTTACCCATTTTTTGGTACACCAGTTGTTTTGTAAATCTATGACATTGCCACAAAACACTTACACTGATAGTGTTCCTAAACAAATCGACACATCTGTTAGTTTCCGCTACAAACATATTTATAATATCTACTTAAACAAACTAAACAGACTACCTCAGAAAATTCTGTTGCAACAACTTAACTTCATCACAAATCAATAATGTGATAACCATCTAAATCCAATTGAAACAGAATAAAATTGTTTAAAAATGATCTAAAGTCAAAATTGCCATTCTATTGTTATCGGGATTGGGCGGAAATGGTCTTGTGTTTTATTCAGCCGTTTCTGTAGCAAAACTGGTGTTAACGCAACAAATACACTGGTAAGTAAAAAGAGACAATGCTCCGGACAAATTTTTTCACCAATGGTACAGTAGAAGTCAAAATCAACAAGCAGGTATAGATAAGATAGATTTTTATGTCAGCATGTATTTATTAAGAATAATCAAACAGTAAGATCAATTTGAGCAACATAAATGTGCTTATTGAGGATAGCCCAATGCATTTTATAGTCAACTAATTAGTAAATATCATAAACAAGTTGGTACTATATCAATGAAAATAAAGATAGAAAGGTAATTGGTGCAATTCGTGGATAATGCTTTTAGAACAATGTTACTAGAAGTCATTACAACAAGAAATATTGATTATTTTGATGCATTTGTCACCTCGAGGTCAATGGTTTGAATCCCTATTTCTTGACTTTCTCTTGTGTTGTCTTATGTGCTCATTTTCTCAGTGCTTATAATATACTTGTCTTTGGGATTGTTGGTGCTACTTTATTTGTTTACTGGCCTCAGAATTTACATTTGTTTCATTACTTATCAAGCTTCTTTATTTGAAACAATCATTAAATCAATCGATCAATCTTCTTCTTTTTCTTCTTCTTCGTACGCAGTCAGACAGTAACCATTATTTTTTCGAAAAAAGCGGCGGTCATCCTGAGGCTGTCAACACTACCATTGAGCTTGTCTTGTGGTTCCACTGGTGATGGCCACATCTGCTCTCTCTGATCCTCGTATGTCGGGCAGTTCTGCAGCAGATGTTCAGCGGTCATTTTCCCGGTACCACACGGGCATTCGTCGGTTCCACCTATCTTCAATTTGTTGAATAGGTGGTACCTCAGTCTATTGTGGCCAGTGCGAAGTCTAAAGACAACGACCTGCTCTCTTCGGTTCAACTGGTAATAGGCATCGTTTTTGGTGTAACCAGTATGTTCGGTTTCCCATTTGGTCATGTATCTGGCTTTAATAAGCCGTTTTGACTCTTCGTACGTTATACTAGTATCTGTTTGTGGTAGTCTTGCACCTTCTTTTGCCAGTCTGTCTGCCTCCTCGTTGCCTTGGATGTTGCAGTGTGATGGGACCCACTGTACCACTACCCTTTTTGGTGTGGACTGCTGGCATAGTTGACAGAGTACTGCTCTTAAGTCATTAAGCTCAGTGTTTTTCTGGCTTTTTAGCGCTGTGACTACGGCCAGAGCATCTGTAAGCAGGACTGAATGGCTTTCATTTTCTTTATGTGTCACCATTTCTTCCACTGCCGCCGTCAGTGCCTCTGCCTCCGCTCTGAAATTGCTTGTGTACTTACCAGTAGCTAATGACAGTGTTATTTTCCTGCCATTTGGTAGGTTCAGGAATGCTCCTGCCCCTCCGTTCTCTGTAGTGTTTGTTACAGAACCGTCGGTGTATGCATGGGTCCAGTCCATGCTTGGGTAGTTTTTCGATATAAAGCTTAGGGTAGTATCTCTCCTTTCTTTTTCAGTCTGGCAGTTTTTGTTTCCAATACCTGGTATATTTTCTACCACCTCTGGAAATATATCCTGCCTCCAGGTAGGTTTTCGTACAGTAGTGATGGGCTTTGGTGTTGTTAGTGCGTTTATGGGATCTTCGTGCATCTTTGCTTTGGCTATTTCTGCAAAGTTTCTCCGCTTTAGTTTCCCATTTCCCAAATTGTTTAGTCTCTGGTGCATTGGATGGTCAGTCAGTCTTCAGAGTTTCTCTGACTGCAGCTGGGCTCTGCAGTCTCTTCTATCGGTCATGGATTGCAGTTTTGTAATCTTTTCAAGTTCTACAATTGGCGTTGACTTCATGCCTCCTGTTTTAACTCTCATGGCTTGGTTTTGAAGTTTGCTAACTTTATCGAAGTTCGCCTTGTTGTCCATGCCGCAATGCCATACTCGAGAACTGGTCTCACTCTTCCAGTGTACAGTTTCTTTAGTATGCTTTCGTCTGCTCCCCAGCTTGTGCCAGCAAGTTTCCTCATGATTGCCATTCTTTGTCTGGCTCTCATTCGGTTTCTCTCGATCTGACTTTTCCATGTCATGCGCCGATCAAATGTGACTCCCAGATAGTTTGGGTTGTCATTTGGCTGCAGGAATTTGCCATTTAGGCTTAATTTGGTGTTTTGTGGTTTGATTGAAAGCGAGAATATTGTGCATGTGGTTTTCTCCTCGTTTATTTTGACCAGCCATGAGTTCGCCCACTCTTCCAGTGATGTTAGTGCCTGCTGCATCCGATTTCTTGCTATGGTGAGATTCTTTTCAGAGGTCCACATAGCCAGATCGTCTGCAAACATTGAGCTATGGACTCTTCTTGGTATATTCTCTGTAATGTCGTTTATATACACCAGGAAGAGTGTGGGTGACAGTACTCCCCCTTGGGGTTCTCCCTGCTCGAGTGTCACCTTTTTGCTCATCTGCCCTTGTACTTGGACTCTGGCCGTTCTTTGTTTGAGGTAGTGGTTCATCCACTTGTACATTCTCCCACAAACTTCACTTCTCCTTAGCTTGACTCTAAGTCCGTCTTTCCAGACTTTGTCAAATGCCTTCTCCAGGTCCACCCAAACCGCTACTGTGTGTTTCTGTGCCTGGTAGGCATCTTCTATTTCCTGGGCTATGAGGATGACCTGGTCCTCAGTGGATCTGTGCTGTCTAAAGCCGGCTTGCTGTGGAATTAGTATTCGTTTTTCTTCCAGATGCCACATCAGTCTGGTGTTTATCATACGTTCCATCAGTTTGCCAACACAGCTCAGTAGGCTGATAGGCCTGTATCCATTCGGATCTGTTTTGTCCTTTCCATTCTTTGGTACTGTTACAAGTACTGCGTCTTTCCATGCCTGGGGTACAATTCCCCTTTTCCAGCTTTGGTTCAGGACCGATAGCAGTTTCCTCTTCGCTGTTTGGCCCAGCCCCATCAGCATTTCGTTTATTATCCTGTCTTTTCCGGGAGATTTCCTTTTCTTTAATGTTCTCATGGCCTCTTCCATTTCACTCATTGTTAATTTGGCCATCATATGCTCTTCTGGGGCCGTATTGATGTTGTCGTGCCCCTTTTGCTCTTCACTAATGTCTGTATGCCTATCTGCAGGGACCTCGATGTGGTTTGCTTTGGCATAGTGTTCTACAAAAGCGTTTGCAGCTTTTTTCCCTGTGAGCAGGTTTTCGCCCTGCTTGATGGTAATTTGTTTGTTTGAAGGGGTTTCATCGTTCATGGCTCTGACTAGCAATCAAAATCTTTCAGCTTCCTGTGAAGCACAGGTCTTCAACAAATTCACACCAAGTTCTCCTGTCCTGTGCCATCTATTTCAGCTCTGTATACATCTTCAGTATATACTTTTTATGGTTTTCCTTGGCAAAAACAGGCAGTTTAGTGATGCAGATTCCTTGCACGTTTTTCTGCATTGTGTCATCAGCTCAATACAATAGAGGTCTTTCTTCTGTCTTGGATGGATAAGTTGTAAATATTGTAGTTGACTTGGTCATATTTGTTGAAGTTGTTGTGGCTCAAAATGTCTACATTATTAGGTAGCTAACCCCATGCACAACCTTCTTTTGTTGCCTCCTATGACATGCAGTTTTACAGTGTTACTATAAATTGCTTACCTTTTGGGCCCTGAAAAATACGACTGTCCATTGTAATTTATGTGTCAGTGACTTAATGCAAGCATTATGGTCTATATGTTTGTGTGGGCTATGCTTAATGATATAAAAATTAAGAAATGATTGTGTCTATAAATGTGTCTGGATCAACCAGTGCCTATATTCCATAGTTGCAAGAGATTGCTGCGAGATAGGCTAAGTTAATAAAGACACCTTTATTCTGGTGTCTAGTTGGCAGAATCCCATGCTGTTATCTAACTTAACTTAACTTAACGTCTTTATACTGGTTTAGAAGACCCTGCAGAGTCTGTATACAACCAGTTACATTTACATCACCGTGCTCTAAAAGCTACGGGCATCCAGTTTATTCTTAAATGCATTAACTATCCCTGCCTCCACTACCTCCCCTGGCAATGCATTCCAAGCAGACACCACTCTCTGACTAAATAAATATTTCCTAATATCTAACCTGGACCTCTCTTTAGTCAGCTTGTAGCTATGCCCTCTTGTTATTGTGTGTGGCTGTATTTTAAAAAACTTGTTATAGTCTAATTTATCCATTCCTCTGATCATCTTATAAATCTGTATTAAGTCACCACGAATTCTTCTGTCTGCTAGACACTGTAGGCCGGTTTTTCTGAGTCTTTCCTCATCACTGTCATATTCGTCGGTCATTTTTGTATTCTTTCCAGCATGTTTATATCCCCTCTATGATAAGGACTCCAGACATGTAGCAGTACTCCAATCTAGGTCTAACTAAAGCTTTATACAGTTTGACTATCACTTCCTTGCTCCTATGTTTAATATTTTTTTTTATCATACCTAACATTGCATTTGCCTTTTTCACTGCTACCTTAACTTGCTCACTCACCTTTCCTGTATGATCTATTATAACCCATAGGTCCCTTTCCTTATCTATTTTTCTAATATTGTTCTCTCCCATTCTGTAATTATGTTCCATATTGAATCTACCCATGTGGATGACTGTACATTTATCTACATTAAATTCCATTTGCCAGCTTACAGACCATTCTCAAATTTTATCTAAATCCAACCTCAATATATCCACTTCAACTTTAGATGAGACACTACTGCATAGTTTTGTGTCATCAGCAAATTTTGCAATCATGAATCCCATATCAATGTCCCAATCATTTATAAATATCATAATTATCGTAATGGATCCAGTAGCCTCCAGGCTTCAAACCTTTACCCAATGCCATGTAATGGTATCTGCATGTGTTAGTTTGTTGTTGTTTTTGTGTTTGTACAACATGTTCCATTTATCCGGTTCATAGAGCAAAAATCATTTTCCTAACATCATTGAGGGCAGAGCACTCAAAGAGATGAGGATCAATGGTTTCGTATGGGTGTGTACACAGCTGGCACTCAGGAGTATGTTGTGGTTGAATTCTGTTCTGGTGCTTGTTAAGTGGGATGTGTTGTGTTCTCAGCTGGAAAATGGGGCTCTGATCCTTCCTTGTGAGTTGATTGATGCTGTCATTTGGGTTGGGCCTTGCCATATGTCTGTAGACCTACCTCCCTGTGTTTCCCATGGCTCATCTGTTCACGGTATTTGACAGTGTGATCGAAGCACTATGTAGCAACTGTTGAGGCACTACAGGATACCAAAGAAGTTCATAACCCTCACAGAGAATATGTATGAAGATACAGTTAGTAGGTAAAAGTCAGTCCTATGGCAAAAATTGCTGTCGAGGATGAAGATAACTCTTTATGCACTAAGCCGCAGCCTATGTGAGGTGGGGTGGCCAGTTTCCTTCCTTGCTGTTTTTACCTTCGAAAATAGCTCATAGAACCGACTTTATTACACCTGGGCACCCCTATATGTGCCTTTCATTGCTGAAAGTGACGATGACTGAGAATGAACTTTGTAGCTCTTGTGGCAGCTCTGAATTTTCCCTTGACTTTTTCATGTACTTATTTACAGCTAGGTTGGCTGGGCAAAAAAAGTCATACTATGAAATAAAAAACACTAACATGCCTGGTCACAGATAACTAAGCACGACGTGATTTGGGACGTACGTTGGGTTTGTAGACTTCTTGGCCCTATGCTTCCCACAAGATGTAGACATGATGGAACTCAACCCCTTTGCTATGAGTGACAATTGCTCTTGTCACTCTGCCACTCAGATGCTCAATCTGTATATGCCAGTATTTTACTTTTAAATTGATACCAGGAAGTGAGAAGTGGGCCTGACCTCAACAAATTTATGTGCTTGATGGTGGCAATTGTAGTGGAATGTTTCATTATGAACTCACTTCCTGTAAAAGCATCAGTTGTTTTTGATGTAATTGACTAGTGCTTAGAGAGTTTTATGTTATTATACTTTAGTTAGTGCGCATGTGGATCATCCCAGGTATTTTATTGTATGGAAAATAATAAGACCACCACACATTACTATGTATGTCATAAAATGTGATTAAGTAGGGCATCATATTGGACTGATTCCCCCACTCATATAAAACAAAGAATCACAGAAAATGACTCCACAAAAGCATATAAATGTCTTGATGCAGGGTTCCTGCCAGGGGTCAACTGTAGTGCTTCTGCAGTGAACAAGAAAATATAATGATGATACTGTAGTTTGGTATCTGATGATTTATATTTGTTAAAGACTGAAAGAAGGTAGAGGTTCAATGTTAGTCTAATTTTACAATTTTAGAAAGCTGACCAAAATAGCTCCCAAACATTTTATTCTTTTCTTCTTCTTCTTCTGCGTTCGTTCTCAATCTCCCGCTACTAAGCCCTGAACAGAGTATTGCAAGTAGCAGGATGTAGTCCGGAGAACGGTATGCGTTGTGTCGCTAGTTTACAGTTTGACTGCGATATTTGCACCTTTCGGTCCGACACATCTGTCTTCGGCAGAATTTTATTCTTTAAATCCTGGTATTCAATCAGATGCTTGTGTGTGATGCCAGATAGCCAAATGTTGAGCCAAATGGTGTACCATGTAGGACTCGGGGCCTTCTTCAAGCCATCTCTCCACCACAACCAAGGACGTCAGCGAAGATGCCTAAAGTTTGTAGAGCCATCAGGATGTCACTTTACATGTCCATCTGTTATCTGGCATGCACACCACATAACCGGCCCATCTGTATTTTCGTAACAGCACAACATCTGTGATGTCAGTGAAGGAAGTTCGACATCTGATTTCTGCGTTGTAGATTTGGCCCTGAAGAGAGAGATCGTCAATGTTATTTTGCTTCATCGCCCTTTGAGCAACCTTATAGTCTATCTACATCAGCTTTCTGTAGGTTTCACACCTTACAGTCATATACCATGGCTGGAAAAATCATTCTGTTGAAAGTGTGAGCTCTAGCGTTGTCATTTGGAATATGTTGCAGTACGGGTTTGATACAGTTGAAGCTGAGCCAGCACACTACTGTCCTTTGCGAGATCTTACGGTTTATTGAATATGAGTTCATGGCCCAAATAGATATATAAATTTACATTTTCAACAGGACAGTCTTCAAGGCGCATTTCTCCTTTTATGCAGAAAGTGTAATTGTAACACTTCCTGTGCTGAGCTCATTCAGACATTTTCTGCTTCGACACCGTGGCTGAAATTGACTATGTCATCAGTGAACATTTAATTAATTTGTTTAATTGTCTACACATCATGAAAACATGTTAAGTTGTTTTATCATATTGAATTTTGTTCTCATTCTGTTGGTGGTTATTATAATAATTCTTGATAAAAGATCAGGTTCACTCACTGATCTTTGCATGCTCAAGTCTACCCAGCTATAAATGACAATTTGCCTCACTGCTAGGAAAGGCAAGGTGGCGAAGAAGATAACTGGTCACCTTTAAATTAAAAAAAAAAATATTTTTAATATTGCTGAAACTGCAATAAATCCTCTATCACTTTATCCCTGTTGATACTACTTTTAACTTCTTACAAAGTTATATAATTTTATGCAATCCTCTGTATTATTATTGCTTTTTCACCTTGTCTAACTTTTCCTATCTTCAGGCTAATGTTATTTGACTCTTGCCATTTTGTGAAATGTACATGTTTTTGTCAGTTGTTATTTACTATATCACAATACAGATAAAGGGTGTTGGTAGCTGCTTCCACAGTTATGCCAATGATGAGCAGTCCAGAAGATTGTGTTTTGCTGTTTCCCCCTCATTTTTAATGCAGTATGGTGTATGGTCACTCTTTGTTCAGGGATATGTCTTGTTCGCAACCTGAAAATATGCCCTGGTCTCTTTAGCTCAAATTTTCTATGCTATATTTGTGCAAAACAGTTTTTTTGTAACACTTTCAAAAATAATCTAAACAAATTGTAAATGCAAGCCAGCACCATTCATCCCTCACCACTAGTTAAAAAGCAAAAGTAGTTCCATTAGCAGGCACTTCCATCGGGGAAAAGTGTTTAAATTTACTAGGTTTCAGTTTTTATTCACTCATATGATTACTTATACTTACTTACTTAGTCGCTCCTCTTCTACCGTGAGGTGTAGAGGTTTGCCAAAGAGAACGCCACACTGCTCTATCCGCCGTCTTTTTCCTGGCCTTTTTCCAATCCATCCCTCTATCACTTAGGGACTGTCGTATGTTGTCTTCCCAACGTACTTTGGGACGTCCTCGGGGTCTGCGTCCTTGACTTTTGATCTCCCATGGCCGCTTTGGTATCCGATCTTCTTCCATTCTACAGACATGGCCAAACCACTGTAGTTGGGACTGCTCCACTCGTGTCTGCAGGGGTTGAACTTCAAGACTGCTACGTATTGTCTGGTTATGGATCTTGTCCCTTTTCGTCACCTGAACCGCCTTTCTTAGGTACCTCATTTCTGAAGTTTGTAATTGCCTTTCTTGGGCTGTAGTCATTGCCCATGACTCACATCCATATGTCAGGACAGGCACATAGGTCGAGCAGTATACATCCATCTTTGTTTTCCTGCTTATTTCTCTTCTGCTGAGGAAACCTCTGTTTATTGCATGGAACAGTCTACCTGCTGCTGCCCTTCGTGCAGTTAACTCCTCTTTGATTCCTCCCCTGCTGTCTATTACCACTCCTAGATATTTAAAGTTGCTGACCTGCTCCAGTGCTCGTGTTCCCAGGGTTATCTGATGTCTCTTTTCATCTCTGGCGATCACCATGGTTTTTGTTTTGGAGTTGCTGATGTGCATTCCTCTCTTCTTCAACTCTTCTTCCCAAGTTGATCTGGAGATGTGCTTCGGTTTTCGTGATCAGGGCCACATCGTCTGCAAATGTTAGTTCCGATATGTAACTTGGTCTCATCGTCCAGTACCCTACTTCATACTTTTTTGTCTGTTCCTTGCAGGCTTTGATGACTTCATCCATGAGGAGTATGAAAAGGTACGGTGATAGAATGTCCTCCTGTCTAACTCCTCTAATGGTCTTGAACTCTCCTGCCTTTTGATTTGATGTCCGCACATAATTTCTGCATGTTTTATAGAAACTCTGTAAAGCAGAGATCAGGGGTCCTGGGATGTTCTTCCTTGTCAGGCCCTCCTAGAGTTTGACCCAAGGAACTTTATCAAATGCTTTCTCCAAATCCAAAAAGCAGAGATGCATCTCTTTATCATATTCAAGAGCCTTTTCACTTAATGATTACCTATACTTGACTTAATGTCTGTATACTGGTTTAGAAGACTCTGCAGTCTGTATACAACCAGTTTCTTGGAAGGTGGTTAACCAATGTGCGAGTCCATCTTAATAGACTCAAACAGTAGAGCAAAGTAGACCCGCAGCCTGTTAGGTGCCATCTATGCTGCTCTTAACAAACCACGTAGCCATGGTCAGGGTGTTATGCTATGTCACACAGTTAGTCGCCTCTTACGACATTCTCTCTGTAGGGCAGTGTTACTATTCTTGTCTTTGTCATACACAAAGAACCTGGTGGACCACTCAGGACTGTTGTTGTGCTTGGAATAACAATTGGTTAGTGCAGTTATTATTATTGCACCCCATTTTTAGTCTCCAGAACAGTATTTCTTAGTGGATTCCAGGATTCCTTTTTGGGGAGGAAAGAATAGGACTAATGTATGTCATAAAAGGTAACTAAAGAGAGTTATGCGTGGAGCTAGCAAAGTCATTGTCTAAAACAAATTACTGCTGGTCACCAATGTAAGAGCATGGAAAGGATGCTAACTGTAGTAGTGGCTCCGTGATTCGACTGGAGTGAAAAAAAGATGAGCAGCAGAAGTGTGAACATCCGATTAAAACTATTGCCATAACCCCCTACTGTTCCCAGTTTATTCCAGTTGTCAACACTATGTTTTTATCCCTACAGGTGTGGAAGCTGTGATCTATTTATCTACATTCCAACCATCGCAGCAATGTTTAGACTGAGCCTTTTCACTTTATTCTACTTCCTCGTACAATACACAGGAAATTTTGACGCTTGGATATTTCCAAAATTCGACGCAAGTATGTTTTTTCATTTATTTTGGTAATTAAATTGTTAAAAAAATGTAGCTTATCAATTAGAAATAATTTGGCAAAATAACCGCCAGGTCGCTTCCTTGTATAACCTCTTGTATCACATCACGTTAAAAAACAGAACGGAAAAATATTATCACTTATCAATTACATCATGTTAGATAACAAAGTAAAGAGAAAATCATTTATCTATCACATCACAGATAACATTAAAATAAAAAGAGATCATCGCTTATCTATCACGTAACATTAAATAACAGAAAGGAAAAAGATTATCACTGATCTATTACATCATGTTAGATAACTGAAAGGAAAGAGATTATCATTTATTTATCACATCACAGATACCAGAAAGGAAAGAGATTATCACTTATCTATCATGTAACATTAGATAACAGAAATGAAAGAGATTATCACTTATCTATCATGTAACATTAGATAACAGAAAATAGTCTTCACATTTCTCTATCACAGATAAGACAGAGATTGACAGCACACAATGTTTTTTTGTACCTGGAAAGATAAACTTTGCTATCTCAACCATGTTTTATTCTACTGTCTATTGTCTTGTGTGCTCTATGAGTTCTCAGTGCTAGTATCAACCCTGCCAGTATAGAAGAATTAAACCAACCCACCATTTCCACAGACCAAAAGTCAGCTGAGTGGAGTAGATTTCTGGGATTGAAATAATACACTACTCTAGTCTTTTATTCTGTTTAAGTAGAATGAGATAGAGATTAGAAATTTTGTGAATGATTTCAATAACACCATAAAGAAGACATCAATCCATGAAGATAGGCTCCATGGCTATTTACACCCACTCCCTAACCTGCAGGAATTCTATGCTACTTAACAAGTATAGAATAATCTTCATGGTTTCGCTTATCCTGCTATGCCTTTCAGCAACTACCAAAAGAGTGTCTGATATCTGAAAACCTGTTTAGGTTTCCTATGTCTGATGGGTTTTCATTTTGCGTTAAGGACAACACATGGCAGATGGTCACTATTCTGTGCACCCAGTACATTACAGTATATGGAGGGAGCAACATCACTTGATATCAGCATTGCCAGATTGATAACAGCATCTGTATTTCCAGGTCAAAATGCCAATCTTGTTGGGCATTCAGCATGCATGTTATGTTTGTATTGTGTAGAGCCTGGCTGAAAGCGATCCCTTGCCTATATTCAGTGGCACTTCCTCATTCCGCAGCATGCATGTTATGTTTGTATTGTGTAGAGCCTGGCTGAAAGCGATCCCTTGCCTATATTCAGTGGCACTTCCTCATTCCGCAGCATGCATGTTATGTTTGTATTGTGTAGAGCCTGGCTGAAAGCGATCCCTTGCCTATATTCAGTGGCACTTCCTCATTCCGCAGCATGCATGTTATGTTTGTATTGTGTAGAGCCTGGCTGAAAGCGATCCCTTGCCTATATTCAGTGGCACTTCCTCATTCCGCAGCATGCATGTTATGTTTGTATTGTGTAGAGCCTGGCTGAAAGCGATCCCTTGCCTATATTCAGTGGCACTTCCTCATTCCGCAGCATGCATGTTATGTTTGTATTGTGTAGAGCCTGGCTGAAAGCGATCCCTTGCCTATATTCAGTGGCACTTCCTCATTCCGCAGCATGCATGTTATGTTTGTATTGTGTAGAGCCTGGCTGAAAGCGATCCCTTGCCTATATTCAGTGGCACTTCCTCATTCCGCAGCATGCATGTTATGTTTGTATTGTGTAGAGCCTGGCTGAAAGCGATCCCTTGCCTATATTCAGTGGCACTTCCTCATTCCGCAGCATGCATGTTATGTTTGTATTGTGTAGAGCCTGGCTGAAAGCGATCCCTTGCCTATATTCAGTGGCACTTCCTCATTCCGCAGCATGCATGTTATGTTTGTATTGTGTAGAGCCTGGCTGAAAGCGATCCCTTGCCTATATTCAGTGGCACTTCCTCATTCCGCAGCATGCATGTTATGTTTGTATTGTGTAGAGCCTGGCTGAAAGCGATCCCTTGCCTATATTCAGTGGCACTTCCTCATTCCGCAGCATGCATGTTATGTTTGTATTGTGTAGAGCCTGGCTGAAAGCGATCCCTTGCCTATATTCAGTGGCACTTCCTCATTCCGCAGCATGCATGTTATGTTTGTATTGTGTAGAGCCTGGCTGAAAGCGATCCCTTGCCTATATTCAGTGGCACTTCCTCATTCCGCAGCATGCATGTTATGTTTGTATTGTGTAGAGCCTGGCTGAAAGCGATCCCTTGCCTATATTCAGTGGCACTTCCTCATTCCGCAGCATGCATGTTATGTTTGTATTGTGTAGAGCCTGGCTGAAAGCGATCCCTTGCCTATATTCAGTGGCACTTCCTCATTCCGCAGCATGCATGTTATGTTTGTATTGTGTAGAGCCTGGCTGAAAGCGATCCCTTGCCTATATTCAGTGGCACTTCCTCATTCCGCAGCATGCATGTTATGTTTGTATTGTGTAGAGCCTGGCTGAAAGCGATCCCTTGCCTATATTCAGTGGCACTTCCTCATTCCGCAGCATGCATGTTATGTTTGTATTGTGTAGAGCCTGGCTGAAAACGATCCCTTGCCTATATTCAGTGGCACTTCCTCATTCCGCAGCATGCATGTTATGTTTGTATTGTGTAGAGCCTGGCTGAAAGCGATCCCTTGCCTATATTCAGTGGCACTTCCTCATTCCGCAGCATGCATGTTATGTTTGTATTGTGTAGAGCCTGGCTGAAAGCGATCCCTTGCCTATATTCAGTGGCACTTCCTCATTCCGCAGCATGCATGTTATGTTTGTATTGTGTAGAGCCTGGCTGAAAGCGATCCCTTGCCTATATTCAGTGGCACTTCCTCATTCCGCAGCATGCATGTTATGTTTGTATTGTGTAGAGCCTGGCTGAAAGCGATCCCTTGCCTATATTCAGTGGCACTTCCTCATTCCGCAGCATGCATGTTATGTTTGTATTGTGTAGAGCCTGGCTGAAAGCGATCCCTTGCCTATATTCAGTGGCACTTCCTCATTCCGCAGCATGCATGTTATGTTTGTATTGTGTAGAGCCTGGCTGAAAGCGATCCCTTGCCTATATTCAGTGGCACTTCCTCATTCCGCAGCATGCATGTTATGTTTGTATTGTGTAGAGCCTGGCTGAAAGCGATCCCTTGCCTATATTCAGTGGCACTTCCTCATTCCGCAGCATGCATGTTATGTTTGTATTGTGTAGAGCCTGGCTGAAAGCGATCCCTTGCCTATATTCAGTGGCACTTCCTCATTCCGCAGCATGCATGTTATGTTTGTATTGTGTAGAGCCTGGCTGAAAGCGATCCCTTGCCTATATTCAGTGGCACTTCCTCATTCCGCAGCATGCATGTTATGTTTGTATTGTGTAGAGCCTGGCTGAAAGCGATCCCTTGCCTATATTCAGTGGCACTTCCTCATTCCGCAGCATGCATGTTATGTTTGTATTGTGTAGAGCCTGGCTGAAAGCGATCCCTTGCCTATATTCAGTGGCACTTCCTCATTCCGCAGCATGCATGTTATGTTTGTATTGTGTAGAGCCTGGCTGAAAGCGATCCCTTGCCTATATTCAGTGGCACTTCCTCATTCCGCAGCATGCATGTTATGTTTGTATTGTGTAGAGCCTGGCTGAAAGCGATCCCTTGCCAGATTCAGTGGCACTTCCTCATTCCGCAGCATGCATGTTATGTTTGTATTGTGTAGAGCCTGGCTGAAAGCGATCCCTTGCCTATATTCAGTGGCACTTCCTCATTTCTTCAGTCTAGTATTATAATTGTCTGAAATGAGACACTTTTTGCCAGGCATTTCTGACATTTCCTTAAAAAATTTACACTTTATCTCGTCAAATAGCCGATCCGGGATCAAGATGCTGAACGGCGCATGAGCTACAGCAGTCAGCGACCCGTAGCTGACTGCTAGCGTCAGGACCAGCTAACCAGAGCTGCCAAGATCATTCTACACCTCCATGCGGTGATCCTGGATAGCAGGCTGCAGCAGGGTAGACTGGCTAAGGAGAAGGAATCAAAGAGGAAATGGTAACCCGGTACTCAAAAAATGCTTGCTGAAGTCGGATGTGTTGGACCGACAGGTGCAAATATCGCAGTCAAGCACGATACATCGCATTCCGTTCTCTGGACTACATTCTGCTACTTAAGCTCTTTCAGGGTTTGGTAGCGGGAGATTGAGAACAAACGAAGCCAAGCCAAGCCAAATAGCCGATCTACATGTGCATGCAGGTTTTAGATTCTCTATGACTATTAATTACAACTGTAATCCTCTGTAGTTCCGACATTCTCAATTTTACTGGCACTAGTATCTATCCATGTGTAGAGGGTGTTCTTGCTTCACATACTAGCCAAGCCTCAACTTCTGACCCCACATCGATTACTGTAGCACCTGTATCCTGGACATTTGATGGTGACATTCTCCTTCAAGCAGTTCTAATGGATGCACCTTGTGGCTATTTCAACAATTTTGGAGAATAACTGCACCTTGACTGGTGTTGTGGCTATTTCAACAATTTTGGAGAATAACTGCACCTTGACTGGTGTTGTGGCTATTTCAACAATTTTGGAGAATAACTGCACCTTGACTGGTGTTGTGGCTATTTCAACAATTTTGGAGAATAACTGCACCTTGACTGGTGTTGTGGCTATTTCAACAATTTTGGAGAATAACTGCACCTTGACTGGTGTTGTGGCTATTTCAACAATTTTGGAGAATAACTGCACCTTGACTGGTGTTGTGGCTATTTCAACAATTTTGGAGAATGACTGCACTTTGTCTAGTGTTTCTGCAATTTCAATATTTAATACACACATTTTTATAAAACCAAGTCTGATGTCCTGACTTTTCTGTTTCCGGCACTTCTCTTTCATTGTCTCCTCATGTCTCTTCCACTTCTCCTTCTGTATCCACCTTTCTTGACACCATCTACTGGAGACATCGACAACATATGCTGGAGACATCGACAACATAGCATAATTTCTCATTCATATACTACTTTCTCTTTCATAGACTTCTTTATCATTCTAGAAAATTCGTTATTCATAGACTAATTTTTAATTAATTGACTACTTTCTCATTCATAGACTAATTTATAATTTATAGACTACTTTCTCATTCATAGACTAATTTCTTGCTCATAGACTTCTTTTTCTTCTTCTTCGTTCTCAAGCTCCTGCTACCAATCCCTGATAAGGGCTTTGCAAGTAGCAGAATGTAGTCCGGAGAACAGAATGCGCTGTGTCATAGTTTACAGCTTGACTGCGATAATTGCACCTTTTGATTTGACACATCCAACTTCAGCATGATATTTTTGGATACCGGGTTAGCCTTCCGTCTTCGATCCCTTCTCCTTAGCCAGTCTGGGTACAGGGTTAGCCTTCCCTCTTTGATCCCTTGTCCTTAGCCAGTCTGTGTACAGGGTTAGCCTTCCATCTTTGGTCCCTTCTCCTTAGATAGTCTGCTCTGTTGCAGCCTTGTTGTCCAGGATCACCACGTGATGATGAAGGGTCTTGGCAGCTCTGGGTCACTGACCGCTACTGCTCATGTACTGCTCAGCATCTTGATCCCTTGTTCATAGACTACTTTATAACTCCTAGAAAGTGTTCTCATTCATAGATGCATTTATAATTTATATACTACTTTTTTGTTTTAAACTACTTTCTCATTTACAAACTTCTTTCTCATTCATACACTACTTTCTCATGCGTGGACTGTTTCTTTCCTTATTGCTCTATTCTTCACACTTATCATGTTGTGGTGTATAGGCCATCAACCAACAGTGTCCAAGCAGACTAGTCTTGTGCAATTTTCTCCTGTTCTTTCCAGCTTCTTTCTGTTTTTCTTATATCATTCTCTAGGTCTCTTCTCCATTCTTCTTCTTCTTCGTTCATTCTCAATCTCCCACTACCAAACCCTGAAAGGGTAAGTAGCAGAATGTAGTCCAGAGAGCGGAATGCGTTGTGTTGTAGTTTACTGCTTGGCTACGATATTTGCACCTTTCAGTCCAACACATCCGACTTCAGCAAGCATTTTGTTAGTACCGGGTTAGCATTCCCTCTTCGATCCCTTCTCCTTAGCCAGTCTGCCCTGCTGCAGTCTGTTATCCAGGATCACCGTGTGGAGGTGTAGAAGGGTCTTGGCAGCTATGGTTCACTGGCCCTGATGCTAGCAGTCAGCTATGGGTCGCTGACCACTGCAGCTCATCCGCTGCTCAGCATCTTGATCCCTCTTCTCCATTCATAAACTACTTCTCATTAATAGAATACTTTCACATTCTTAAACTATTTTCTCACTTAAGGAAGCTTGTGAGCCAAAGGGCTGAGATCTTGGTTAACAAACCCAGCTTGTCGGGTTCAAATCACATCGCGGTCAGTTTACAAACTGGGCATGTGTGTGTTTTTTTCATGATATGACCACTTGTCTTAGTTGATACAACAGTAAATAGGTACCTAACAAAGTCAACAAAATTTATGAGTCGCAGCAAGGGCTATAGAGTTCAGGTTCTATCAACTGTGCTGAAAGGGATTGAGCATGTACAGGGGTTCCCGGTTGCAATGAAGTTGGTTGTATAAATCATTTTCCATTTGTTTAACAGCTACTCGTTTGTGGGATATTTTCTTTCTCATTATAAACTACTCTCAGATTCGTAAAGTCATCATCATCAGGTGTCCTGCCAACTGGTGTTGTCGATCATGGACCTCAGTTCACTTCTATCACTTGTGTTGTTTACCAACTCTGTTGTTGATTGTCACCTGTACCATTCTCTTAGGCTGTCCAGCATCTTCTCTCTCTCTCTGCCTTCCTCTGTATCTCTTTCCTGCTATCTGTCCCTTTGTCAAAATGTGCTCCCAGCCGCCTCTTCTCATAACATGCCCGAAAAGTATGACTGCCTTGTTCTGAACTTTGCAACGAGTTGTCTTTGTGTTTGTGCCTCTTTGAGTACTGTATCATGAGTCTTCCTTGGAGTCCATTGGACCTGCAGCATTCTTCTGTAAAACCACATCTTCGTTGCTTCCAAAGATCTATGCAGTTGCTTGCTGACTGTCCATGATTCACTGCTGCATGTCAGTACTGGTTCCACATAGCATCCAATGCCTCTTTTTCTGAGTTCCAGTGACAAAGATTTCTTGCACAATATTCATTTCATGGTCTGGAAGACTGATTTTGCTTGGGCTATTCTGTATTTTATGTTGTAATTACACCTTCCATCTGATGTTATGTATGTCCCCCAGGTATTTAAACATGCTAACTTGTCTCAATGGGGTCCCCTTTGCTTTGATGCAGCATTTTGGAGTGACAGGTTTCTTAGTCACTACCATCACTTCTGATTTATTTTTATTCATAAAGTACTTTGTTGATAAATGATTGTGTCTGTATGTTTTGAAGATGTCATTTTGTTTTCTTCTGACAGCCCTAACACCACCAGATTCCTTAGTGTTTATTGGAGAGTCACTGAGATTGAAGTGTCAGTTAGACATCACAGCAGATGTGCTACCTGAAAACATTTACTTTACAGTCACCTTACATGGCGTAAATAAGAGCTGGGTCATTCCTGCAGAAAATATCACAGTTCATAATAGAACTGTTTATGCTGACATTGAAATAACAGAGGAGTATTCAAAAAAAAACACTGTCTTATGTATGGCTGGACAAAAAATGATGAATTCAGTATATGTCAATGTAGAACGTAAGTAATGATAGAGCTTTCTTACATTATTCTCATACTTAGAGCTTTCATCTTATACTTAGAACTTTCTTATACTAAAGAGTGATACTAAATGCTTTCTTATACTAGAGAGGCATACTATAGTGAGTTTCACAATGTTTGCAGTGGTTTAAAATTGAATATATCAGCTTCCATTTGAACAGAATTGTTCAAATTTTGCATATAACCTACAGATCACCATGTGTCAAATGTGAATATCTTTTTCTTGCTTACAAACATATAGTATACAATTTTATTTATTTATGGTATACAAAATCTAGCCCTCCTAATGAAACCAGTCTTTTGAAATAATTACTTCTTCGTAACAGTGATTATTTTTTTGAAATAATATTTTCCACATGTTTCAATAAATCTGTCAAGTTTCAACCTGTAGCACACTAATTTTGAACAGTTCTAATGAGCCTTCTGTTGTGTTCAATTTGTTGATACACCTATTGTATACGCTAGTGCATAGGAGTAGCATAACTAATTGTTAACGGTCGCGAATACAATGGGTCTGAAAGTCAAGCTCCTTACACTCCATACAATTGCATCATAGCTGAAACAATATTTTTGTAGAGAAGCTGAGCGTTGTAAACTGTATCAGAGTATCTCAAACCCTGAAAATAGAGAACTATTCACGCTTTGGGTTTAAGTAAACGGTCATTTGATCGATTGTTCCAAGACTATGGAAGTTCATTTTCTATTAAGACTAGTACGCAAGGAAGACAGAAAATGGTAGAAAGTTTTGACAGGGATGTGATTAGAAGAGAGATTTGTAGAATTTTTGATTCCAGTGAAATAGTGGCACTAAGGAAACTGAAGTTTTATCTGAGAACACAAAATGACATTGATGTATCAAAATCTACGTTGTGGGGAACTGTAAGGGGCATAGGCTTTACCTTCAGAAAGTATTCTAGCAGGAGAAACATCATCTGCGAGAAGCAGCATCTAGAGAAGCAAGTATTTATGTGAAGTACACAAAATGCATAAACAATGTTATGATATTGTATATGTGGAAGAAACTTGGATAAATGTTCACTACACATGTAAAAAGGGATGGCAGTCAGCGGATGGAACGATTAAAAGATTAGCACCAAGTGGCAAAGGACAGCTCTTGATAATAGCACCTCTCAAACTATATGAAATGAAAGAACTAACATATGCCACCCTCTCAAACTGTGATATGAAAGAACTAACATATGCCACCCTCTCAAACTATGAGATATGAAAGAACTAACATATGCTGCCCTCTCAAATATAAAGATTATTGAGCTAAATGTGAGGACCATGTCTTAAAAGAGGTAGAAGGCTGAAGGGAAAAAATTTGGAATGGGATTTGTTCAACCAAGAGCAGTCAATTTGTTTGATTCGTCCAACTCAGATTAAGTGAAAAAAATAACTTACATGTTTGTTTTCCAAGAAATAGAAGTTTCTTGGCAAAGAAACCTTGGCAAAACAGTCCTTTTCAAGGCCACCTCAATCAGTTAGAAGATGGATCTCAGAACTGAATTATAACCATTTTGCTCCAACATCTATTTACAAACCTGGCCCAATCCATCTGAAATATGTACTTTCTATGTTCTGTATATCATGTGCTAGTACATCTTCACAAATTCTTTCTACAAAATCCGCAGTTCCTTAAACACATGAACTACATTAAAAAGGACATTACGTGTTACCTAATATAGAAAGTCTCATTCGAATTAGATAGATGCCTATGCCTAAGAACAGATATTTTTTTTAATTTGCGGTAAATTATTTTCTGTAAGGACAAAATAAATCCTTTGCTAACAAAGATCAAAGGAACTATCGGCTTTAAGAAAATGGCACTCCCTGACAAATGTAAATTATAAAGTCATTGGCACATTGGGAAAATAAGACCACGTGCAAAAAATCATGTTTATCGGTGCAAATGTTATTGAGATATTAACGGCAATTAACGACAACCATTGCGAAATTGACTATAATAGCATTCTTATACTAAAGAGTGATACTAAGTGCTTTCTTTTACTAGAGAGTTACACTAATAACTTTCACATACTAGAGAGTGATACCAAGAACTGTCTTATAATAGAGAGTGATACTAATAGCTTTCTTATACAAGAGAGTGATACTAATAGCTTTCTTTTACAAGAGAGTGATACTAATAGCTTTCTTTTACTAGAGAGTGATACCAATAGCTTTCTTATACTAGATAGTGATACTAATAGCTTTCTTTTACAAGAGAGTGATACTAATAGCTTTCTTTTACAAGAGAGTGATACTAAGTGCTTTCTTTTACTAGAGTGATACTAATAGCTTTCTTTTACAAGAGAGTGATACTAATAGCTTTCTTTAACAAGAGAGTGATACTAATAGCTTTCTTTTACTAGAGAGTGATACCAATAGCTTTCTTATACTAGAGAGTGATACCAATAGCTTTCTTATACTAGATAGTGATACTAATAGCTTTCTTTTACAAGAGAGTGATACCAATAGCTTTCTTTTACAAGAGAGTGATACTAATAGCTTTCGTTTACAAGAGAGTGATAATAATAGCTTTCTTTTACAAGAGAGTGATAATAAGAACTTTCTTATAATCAAGAGTGATACTAAGTTATTTCTTACATTAGAGAGTGATACTAAGAGCTTTCTTATACTAATGAATGATAAAAGAGCTCTCTTATACTAAATAGTGATACTAAGAACTTTATAATTTTCTCAAACTAAAAGCTTGCATATACTAGAGAATGATTCTAAAAGTTTTCTTATACTAGAGAGTGATACTAAAAGCTATCATGTACTAGAGGAAGATACGAAAAGCATTCTTTATACCAGAGCATGATACTATGAGCTTTCTTATTCTAGAGTGTGCTAATAAGACCTTTCTAATACTAGAGTATTATGCTAAGAGCTTTCTTATTCTAGTGTGATACTAAGAGCTTTCTTATACTAGTGTGATACTAAGAGCTTTCTTATACTAGTGTGATACTAAGAGCTTTGATATACTAGTGTGATACTAAGAGCTTTCTTATACTAGTGTGATACTAAGAGCTTTCTTATACTAGTGTGATACTAAGAGCTTTCTTATACTAGTGTGATACTAAGAGCTTTGATATACTAGGGTGATACTAAGAGCTTTCTTATACTAGTGTGATACTAAGAGCTTTGATATACTAGTGTGATACTAAGAGCTTTCTTATACTAGTGTGATACTAAGAGCTTTCTTATACTAGTGTGATACTAAGAGCTTTCTTATACTAGTGTGATACTAAGAGCTTTGATATACTAGGGTGATACTAAGAGCTTTCTTATACTAGTGTGATACTAAGAGCTTTGATATACTAGTGTGATACTAAGAGCTTTCTTATACTAGTGTGATACTAAGAGCTTTCTTATACTAGTGTGATACTAAGAGCTTTCTTATACTAGTGTTATACTAAGAGCTTTGATATACTATTGTGATACTAAGAGCTTTCTTATACTAGTGTGATACTAAGAGCTTTCTTATACTAGTGTGATACTAAGAGCTTTCTTATACTAGTGTGATACTAAGAGCTTTGATATACTAGGGTGATACTAAGAGCTTTCTTATACTAGTGTGATACTAAGAGCTTTGATATACTAGTGTGATACTAAGAGCTTTCTTATACTAGTGTGATACTAAGAGCTTTCTTATACTAGTGTGATACTAAGAGCTTTCTTATACTAGTGTGATACTAAGAGCTTTGATATACTAGGGTGATACTAAGAGCTTTCTTATACTAGGGTGATACTAAGGGCTTTCTTATACTATTGTGATACTAAGAGCTTTCTTATACTAGTGTGATACTAAGAGCTTTCTTATACTAGTGTGATACTAAAAGCTTTCTTATACTAGGGTGATACTAAGAGCTTTGATATACTAGGGTGGTACTAAAAGCTTTCTTATACTAGGGTGATACTAAGGGCTTTCTTATACTATTGTGATACTAAGAGCTTTCTTATACTAGTGTGATACTAAGAGCTTTCTTATACTAGTGTGATACTAAGAGCTTTCTTATACTAGTGTGATACTAAGAGCTTTCTTATACTAGTGTGATACTAAGAGCTTTCTTATACTAGTGTGATACTAAGAGCTTTGATATACTAGGGTGATACTAAGAGCTTTCTTATACTAGTGTGATACTAAGAGCTTTGATATATTAGTGTGATACTAAGAGCTTTCTTATACTAGTGTGATACTAAGAGCTTTCTTATACTAGTGTGATACTAAGAGCTTTCTTATACTAGTGTGATACTAAGAGCTTTGATATACTAGGGTGATACTAAGAGCTTTCTTATACTAGGGTGATACTAAGGGCTTTCTTATACTATTGTGATACTAAGAGCTTTCTTATACTAGTGTGATACTAAGAGCTTTCTTATACTAGTGTGATACTAAGAGCTTTCTTATACTAGGGTGATACTAAGAGCTTTGATATACTAGGGTGATACTAAGAGCTTTCTTATACTAGGGTGATACTAAGGGCTTTCTTATACTATTGTGATACTAAGAGCTTTCTTATACTAGGGTGATACTAAGGGCTTTCTTATACCAGAGCACGATACTATTAGCTTTCTTATACTAGCGTGTGATACTAAGAGCTTTGATATACTAGTGTGATACTAAGAGCTTTCTTATACTAGTGTGATACTAAGAGCTTTCTTATACTAGGGTGATACTAAGGGCTTTCTTATACCAGAGCACGATACTATTAGCTTTCTTATACTAGCGTGTGATACTAAGAGCTTTCTTATTCTAGTGTGAGACTAAGAGCTTTGATATACTAGTGTGATACTAAGAGCTTTCTTATACTAAGGTGATACTAAGGGCTTTCTTATTCTAGTGTGATACTAAGAGCTTTGATATACTAGTGTGATACTAAGAGCTTTCTTATACTAGGGTGATACTAAGGGCTTTCTTATACCAGAGCACGATACTATTAGCTTTCTTACACTAGAGTGTGATACTAAGAGCTTTCTTATACTAGAGAAAGATACAAAGTGTTTTCTTATACTAGAGAATGATACAAAGTGTTTTCTTATACTAGTGAAGGGTGCTAAAAGCATTCTTATACCAGAGCATGATATTAAGAGCTTTCTTATATTAGAGTGTGATACTAAGAGCTTTCTTATACTAGAGTGTTATGCTAAGAGCTTTCTTATACTAGTGTGATACTAAGAGCTTTCTTATACTAGTGTGATACTAAGAGCTTTCTTATACTAATGTGATTCTAAAAGCTTTCTAATACTATAGTGTGATACTAAGAGCTTTCTTATACTAGAGTGTGATACTAAGAGCTTTCTTTTAATAGAGTGTGATACTAAGAGCTTTCTTATACTAGTGTGATACAAAGAGCTTTCTTGTACTAGAGTGTGATACAAAGAGCTTTCTTATACTAGTGTGATACAAAGAGCTTTCTTGTACTATAGTGTGATACAAAGAGCTTTCTTATACTAGTGTGATACTAAGAGCTTTCTTTTAATAGAGTGTGATACAAAGAGCTTTCTTATACTAGAGTGTGAAACTAAGAGCTATCGTATACTAGTGTGATACTAAGAGTTTCATATACTACGGTGTGATATTTATAACTTTGTTATGCTAATGTATGATACTAGTAGCTTTCTCTTGGTAATATGGTGTACAAATGAGCAAGCAACAGTGGCCACCAGAATGATGCAAAGAGCTATTGATGCCTTGACCTCATGGACAAACAGATGGTGTGTAAACATTAACACAGAAAAATGTAACACTACGCTTTTCACCCTCTCCCCAAAACAAAAAGCTGGAGTTATCAAGATAAATGGAGAACACCTAAAAGAAGATAAACAACCCACCTATCTTGGAGTTACATTCGATGATAGGTTGACATGGAGGGAACACGTCAACAAGGCAGCCAAAAAGCCAGATGGAAGTTAGCCATCCTGAGAAAATTAAGTGGAACCACATGGGGAGCTGGTGGAAAAATACTCAACAAAGTTTACCAACAAGGTATATGGCCACATCTGGAATATGGGTCAGCAACGTTGTGCCCTGCAACAAACAGTGCCTTAAAAGAGGTGGATAAGGTGCAAAATCAGGCACTTGGGGTCATTACAGGAGCAATGAAATCAACACCTATAGTGGAGATGGAGAAAATGGGAAGGATACAAGCACTCAGAGAACGCAGAGACACAAAGGTATTAACACAGGCAGAAAAGTTCCACTGCATGCCGAGCCATCCAATGAAAGACATTTCAAAATTTAGCAATGGGAAGACTGAAAAGAAGTAGTTTTATGCATCAAGCGAAACGACTTTGCAGGCAAATTATGGATCTACCTGAAGTTGACATCCCCCTAAAGTCTGTGCCAGATCAAACCCCTTGGAGAGAGGAGCATGGACTATCAGTATGCATTCAAACAAAAGTGAAAGGAATATTAGACAAGGATGAATAGAACAGTGTGCAACGTAGGATAGTGATCCTCAATTTCCTGGATGAAGAATACCTACAAGACCTCTGGATCAGGGTATACACAGATGGGTCAGCACAGAATGCAGTAAAGAATGGTGGAGCTGGAGTGTACATAGAATACTCAAACAACATTAGGGATACAGTCAGAGTACCAACTGGGACATTCTGTCATACATATGATGCAGAAATACAGGCAAATCAAGGTGGCAACTGAGAAACTGTTGAACACCAATGTCAGTTCACAACCTGTAGTATTTCTGACAGATGCACAATCAGCACTCCAAACACTGAAATTTGAGAAACTGCCAGATCTACAGGCTCTACTGTCTGAACTGAGCAACCAGCGCAAGATTGTCATGCAGTTGATACCTTCTCATTGTGGAGTACCAGGAAACAAGAGAGCAGATCAACTGGCAAAGGAGGGTGCTGCAGACGAGCAACCAGATGTGCCAGTTACATACCAATGGAAGATAAGGATGATCAAATCAATCAGAAAGCCACCAACAGTAACACCAGACGATTACCATAACATGAACAGACAAGAGCAAACTGTTGGTTTGCGCCTTAGAACAGGACACAACCGACTCCGCAGCCACATGTACACAAAAATGAAGATTGGCAACTCAGCCATGTGTACATACGGACAGGCACCCCAGACAGCAAAGCACATACTAAAAGACTGCCCCGAATATGATATACAGAGAAAATCTCACTGGCCCATAGAAACAACACTGGAAGAGAAACTTTATGGACCTGTATGTGAACTACAAAAGACAGTGAAGTTTATACAAGAGACAACATTGCAGATATAGACAATATTTTAAAGCGAACAAAAGAAGAAGAAGAAGTAGCTTTCTCACCCAACTGATATTAAAACCTTCTAAATCCCAGTGATACTAAGAGCTTTCAAATTATAATGAGTGATAAATTGTAGTTTTCTTTAGTCATTGCTCTGAGCTCTTTTGTACCCACAGGCCTATAGCCACACTCTTCTTGTCATTTAGTCTCAATGTCTCTCTTCTCCTTACTGAACATCTATGTATTTCTCCGATGTTGT
This sequence comes from Ariolimax columbianus, assembly GCA_036924085.1. Taxonomy (NCBI): domain Eukaryota; kingdom Metazoa; phylum Mollusca; class Gastropoda; order Stylommatophora; family Arionidae; genus Ariolimax; species Ariolimax columbianus. Next base: position 9,334,165 of record JAVGWX010000008.1, read on the forward strand.
CCCAGTATACATAATTTATTTGTTTTTTAATATAAGTTTCAACAATGAATTGTCACAAATATCTATACATTTTGTGACAGGTCCCATCCAGAAGGTCACAAACTTCAGGGGTATTTACTATTACAACGGGCACCTGGATTTGTCCTGGAGTTTAGCGGTGACGTATTTGGACGTTTCATCAATTAAAGTTGTTGTAGATTGGAATCCAAATAGTTCACCAAACTTACAGTAAGTTTCAGTATTTGTTTACTGTTATATCACTCTTTGTTTCCTCCATTGAGCGATATATATTTATAGATGAGAGCAAAATGTTCATTAATATTGAAATATAATATTTATACATTTAGTTAAGCCTAATAGGCTGAAAGTTTCAACCATTCCTTGCGGTTAAATCACGCTTTGTTTGATCTATTTAATGATATATGTAGTAAGTTCAGTTCATCCTGTGACCCTTGAAGTCATTTACGCACAATTGCTGACACCTCTACAATCCTCCACAACCCCTATCAGCCTGCTTTTGCTTTTTGTGCCTCCTCTGGGCAGAAGTTAGTCCATTCATGGACATTGTCTTCCCATCGTTTTCTTGGACGTCCCTGCTCTCGCTTGGCCTGTACTGTGCCCCATAGTATCATATTTGCAAGGCCCTTAGACCACTAGATGGGGCCATATCAAGTCAGCTTTCGGGGCACGGCGTGGCCTAGTGGTTAAGTGACACGGCTCACAACCAGAAGGTGCTGGGTTCGATCCCCATCACAGCACCGGCCGTTACCCCGGGGAAGCAAACCCTTAGAAAATGCAGGAAGAAGCAGACCCTTACATAAAATGCATCCTGAAGTCGGATGCACTGGGCCGACAGGCGCAAAATAAAAACACATCGCAGCGCACACCGCCTTGGGGATTAGACAAAAAAGGCGAACGCAAAAAAAAAAAAAAAAAAAAAATTTGTCAGCTTTTATCTTTTGGTTGTTGTGAGGAGGTCTTCACAAAGCTTACTAGCATTTTTGGTTCTTTGTCATACTTATTCATTTGTTATACATTTCTTAGTCTTCTGAAGCATTTCATCTCCATGGCTTGGATTCTTCTCTGAAATACTATGTTTTCTTGGTAGATATCTTTATCCTGGATTAGAATCTCAGCAGTAACCCTCAGTGCTTCTATTTTCCATGCAGAAATGATGAGAGTATGTTCCTGTTGTTAGTACTAGAGTTCTTTTCTTCTCTGTACGTTATACCCCTTCACCTCTATTGGATGTGGTTATGTTAGCTGTGCCATATATATATATATCATCAGTACTGTAACCTAGAAGGTTGTTGAGGTACCGTTATTGCAGTTTGTCGAACCAATTCCTGCCATACGCCTCAATTTTTCGCCATGGTATTAGTTTCAGCTATAGACCTTCCCATCCACTCTTTTATATTGTCCTCCCATCACTTTTTCGGTCTCCATCTCCCGTTCTTTCCAGGCACAGTGCCTTGCAGGACTGTCTTGGTCAGCCTCACAGATCGGGATATATGTCCATACCATGTCAATTTCTGTGTCTTTAGTATAGTCAGTAGGTTTTTATATTGACCTACCTAACTCCTTTCTAACAATTTCAAGAACACTCGTTTGTAACGTGATTCAAATATGAAATGCCAAGAATTGTTAACAAGCATCTCATTTCCATTGCACAACTTTTACGTTCTAGGGTAGCGCTAAAGTCGAATTCTCACATGCATAGAGGTATACCGTAGTGACCATTGTATAGATTAAAGTCAGTTTCAATTTAAGGCTAATGTTATTTTCTTTCTAAATCTGTCTGTTTCCATCTTTTCTATTCCTTCTACTATCTAAGGAATTTTCCTTTTTTTTTAATGGTGAAATTTTGAGTAATTGTTATTAGGAGGCATGAAGTCAACGCCAATTGTAGAACTTGAAAAGATTACAAAACTGCAATCCATGACCGATAGAAGAGACTGCAGAGCCCAGCTGCAGTCAGAGAAACTCCGAAGACTGACTGACCATCCAATGCACCAGAGACTAAACAATTTGGGAAATGGGAAACTAAAGCGGAGAAATTTTGCAGAAATAGCCAAAGCAAAGATGCACGAAGATCCCATAAACGCACTAACAACACCAAAACCCATCACTACTGTACGAAAACCTACCTGGAGGCAGGATATATTTCCAGAGGTGGTAGAAAATATACCAGGTATTGGAAACAAAAACTGCCAGACTGAAAAAGAAAGGAGAGATACTACCCTAAGCTTCATATCGAAAAGCTACCCAAGCATGGACTGGACCCATGCATACACCGACGGTTCTGTAACAAACAATACACAGAACGGAGGGGCAGGAGCATTCCTGAACCTACCAAATGGCAAACAAATAACACTGTCATTCGCTACTGGTAAGTACACAAGCAATTTCAGAGCGGAGGCAGAGGCACTGAGGGCGGCAGTGGAAGAAATGGTGACACACAAAGAAAATGAAAGCCATATAGTCTTGCTTACAGATGCTCTCGCCGTAGTCACAGCGCTAAAAAGCCAGAAAAATACTGAGCTTAATGACTTAAGAGCAGCACTCTGCCAACTGTGCCAGCAGTCCGCACCAAAAAGGGTAGTGGTACAGTGGGTCCCATCACACTGCAACATCCAAGGCAACGATGAGGCAGACAGACTGGCAAAAGAAGGTGCAAGACTACCACAAACAGATACTAGTATGACGTACGAAGAGTCAAAACGGCTTATCAAAGCCAGATACATGACCAAATGGGAAACCGAACATACTGGTTACACCAAAAACGATGCCTATTACCAGTTGAACAGAAGAGAGCAGGTCGTTGTCTTCAGACTTCGCACTGGCCACAATAGACTGAGGTACCACCTATTCAACAAATTGAAGATAGGGTGTACCGACGAATGCCCGTGCGGTACCGGGAAAATGACCGCTGAACATCTGCTGCAGAACTGCCCGACATACGAGGATCAGAGAGAGCAGATGTGGCCATCACCAGTAGAACTGCAAGACAAGCTCTATGGCAGTGGCGACAGCCTCAGGATGACCGCCGCTTTTTTCGAAAAAATAATGGTTACTGTCTGACTGCGTACGAAGAAGAAGAAGAAGAGTAATTGTTATTGATCTACTGTCTGTCTTATAATTGCTCTTTAATCTCTTTAATCTGCCTCTTTCCATCCTTTCTTGGATCAAGTGTACTGCATTAGTTGTTGTAAGCCCATATTGTTGTAAAATTTCAATTATTACACTATCTGGTATTCCTCATACACTGTAATCAGATCACCTGTTAAAGGTGTGCACTGGTAGCTGATTGGATTACATTTACATGACCACCCATGTGTGATGGGTTCTTAAAGGGGAGCAAGGAATAATGACATTGTACTTTACCAACCATGGCGCGGAGAGAAGAATAACGTCTGGTCAGGCAAAACATAGAGATCAGACAATGTTAGTCAGTGTCAGGTAAAACATACAGATCAGACAATGTTAGTCAGTGTCAGGTAAAACAGAGATCATACAATGTTAGTCAGTGTCAGGTAAAACAGAGATCATACAATGTTAGTCAGTGTCAGGTAAAACATACAGATCAGACAATGTTAGTCAGTGTCAGGTAAAACAGAGATCAGATAATGTAGTAAGTGTCAGGTAAAATATACTGACCAAGACCTCCACCTGACTTCACACAATTCTCAGTAGTAACTGGCTTGTTGTGACAATCTAGTTAACAATCGTCATGATGATCTCTATGATGATAAGCAACACGCAGATGAAGCCAAGCATAGCACAACCGCCTGGATGGCACACACCTGCCCCCCCCCCCCCCCCACCTGTCCACTTTCATCAGCACGTTTGGGATGTGAGGAAAACTACACCAACCCTCCACTTAATGCCATTAAATAGAGTAATCCTACTCATTGTGGGCATCCGACAACAACAACCAAGTATGTTGTAAGAGGTGACTAAGACTGGCTACTCCATTATTGTATAAATTAAGTCACAAGAATAATAAAAGGACACATTTCCTTATGAATATCTCTTCCAGAAAGTCTTTTTGTCCCTCAAAAATGCACAACAACACGCTGTTCTTTGATTGGTCACTCTGTGAATACGGACACCATTTTGTATATTAGCTGCGCACCTAGCGTCTGCTACCTACAGTAATCACAAAATTGGATGCTGCTGCCACCTAATAACACCTTTGGAATTACCAACTACATTGGGGAGGAAGACTAACGTCTGGTCAGGCAAAATAAACTGGTCAAGACCTCATCTCGACTTCCAAGTAGCGCTCCCTGGAAACGAGCTGTTTTCATGGCAGTCTGGCTAACGAAGTGAGGGATCGACATGATCCTCGTAGTAGTGAGTGACACGCAGATGAAGCCAAGCATAGCACAACCACTTGGAGGTCCCTGGTCTACCCTCATCAGCAAGCTACTGCAACCCGCCACTTAACATCCTTTTCAGGGCACACAAAGGAGTAACCAACTCATTATGGGCATTCACAAACAACCAACTACATTTTTCAACTATTCCATAACAGTTTCTGACCTACTTACTGACTTACCATCATATTTTTTATTGTTCAGTGTTTTTAAAATTAAATTTGGATTTTCTCTTTTTTTTTAAATTTCAATTGAATTTAGAGGTAACAGTTGCTCCAACCAGACGGCTCAATCATGTACAATTCAAAAAGTATACGGTCAGGACATCATCATCTTCAGAGTTGTTGTGAACCACAAACTAATGAATAAACGACCACCTATTGAGTATCTGAATCCGTTGTTTGAGGTCAACTCTACCACAGAATATACATTTTCTGTGGAAAAACATAGTGAGTGAATTTGTTTTTCTTTTTTCAGTCTAGCAGTGTTTCTCATAGTTTTTCTGCCTAGTTACAACTTAAACAGTGTAAAACAACATAGTTTTGGTGGTTTTCCATTTTTGCTGAGAGGATTGAAAGACATTTATAATGCTAAGGAAATAAGGCTGCTAGCTAAAAGTATCACAACATGGAGGCTATGTTTGTAATTTATCATCTGATAGAATAAAATATGTATCGTGATTTTGACCTGTGTCTCTTGATTATATTAATAATCAATCTTCATTCATTTTTACTGGCAGTTTAGATTGATGGCTAAGTCAGCTTGTGGACTGTCTAGATTGATGGCTATCTGTTTGTGGACTGTCTAGATTGATAGCTAAGTCAGCTTGTAGACTGTCTAGGGTGATGGCTAAGTCAGCTTGTGGACTGTCTAGATTGATGGCTAAGTCAACTTGTGGACTCTAGATTGATGGCTCTCTGCTTGTAGACTGTCTAGGGTGATGGCTAAGTCAGCTTGTGGACTGTCTAGGGTGATGGCTGTCTGCTTGTGGACTGTCTAGGGTGATGGCTGTCTGCTTGTGGACTGTCTAGATTGATGGCTAAGTCAGCTTGTAGACTGTCTAGGGTCATGGCTAAGTCAGCTTGTGGACTGTCTAGATTGATGGCTAAGTCAACTTGTGGACTCTAGATTGATGGCTCTCTGCTTGTAGACTGTCTAGGGTGATGGCTAAGTCAGCTTGTGGACTGTCTAGGGTGATGGCTGTCTGCTTGTGGACTGTCTAGATTGATGGCTAAGTCAGCTTGTAGACTGTCTAGGGTGATGGCTAAGTCAGCTTGTGGAGACTGTCTAGATTGATGGCTGTCTGCTTGTGGACAGTCTAGTTTGATGGCTAAATCAGCTTGTGGACTGTCTAGATTGATGGCTGTCTGCTTGTGGACTGTCTAGATTGATGGCTGTCAGCTTGTGAACTGTCTAGCTCATGTTGGGACTGTCTAGATTGATGGCTAAGTCAGCTTGTAGACTGTCTAGATTGATGGCTGTCAGCTTGGGGACTGTCTAGAGTGATGGCTAAGTCAGCTTGTGGACCATCTAATATGTATGTGAACTGTCTAGATTGATGATGATGTCCGCTTGTGGACCATATAGCACATATATAGACTCTTGCTTGATGGTTGAATCAGCTTGTGAGACACCAAGCTCATTGATGACTTGGTCAATTGTAAGCCTTCTCGCTCACATTGTGGGCCATCTAGCTAACAATGTGGCCCACCTGTTTCAATAAAGACTTATGTTTTACAGGACATACATCTTGCACTCTGGTCATACCCATACCAACTCGATCTCTTTCAGCAAATGATGAATGGTCCAGATAATAATAGTTCCTGTAGCCCACTGGTTGTACACACAACTGTTCAGGCATCCATTTCTGTTAAGTCATGTCTGATTTCAAAAGCTTGCAATCTGTGTCATGACTAACTCATGTCCTTCCATACAGACTCCCCAGGGGGAACCAAGTACTCCACTGCCTTGGAATGAGGGCCACGAGGAGTGTATTAAACCAATATTTGTGTCAGTCTGTCCGTGTCAAACTACCTGTTTTTCCGTGTCTCACCACTGAGGCTTCTAGATTGTGTCAAAGGAGGGCTACTAGGAAGCCGAGATGAGGGTCTTCGCCGGTATATTTTGCCTGACCTGACTAACATGTTTGATCAGTATATTTTGTGCCTGAACAGACGTTAGTCTTCCTGCCTTCCAAGCATGTTGTAAAAGATTACTAAATAAGTCTAGAAGCTAGCATCAAAATTAATGTAAAGCTGCAGTGGTAATGAAGGTCAAAGTTGATAAAAAAAATATGCAGGTAAAGCTCAGTTATGGCCACAAGACCTTCGTCAGGGGAAAGACAAATGAAAACATCTTACAGTTTATATGTTTCATATGTATATATATATTTATTTTCATGTTTATATGTGTGTCTCTCGATAAAAATGTGCATCTAGAGGTGTGTGTTAATGACTATACTCATTGGCTCATGCATTATCATTTCTTGTTTGGTATACTCTGTCCTAAATGGTATGCTGTGTTTCATATATTCTGAGCCACTCTCTGGCATTATGAGTGACTTCTCACATTACTTCAGTTGTCATGTCCATTCATCATCATCTTCTATCCACTTGTGTCGTTAGACACCTTGGGGAGTTGTAGTTTACTGTTGTGTGCCATCATTGTCGCCGATGTTGTTGTCATTCCATGTTTCTTCGGTGTCTCACTGACACCATCTATCCATCTTTTACGTGGTTTGCCTCTTGCTCTGCAACCCTGATGTCTGGTATTTTAGATACGAGCAGCTGGTAGCTTTGGTTGCATTCTTGTCAGGTGTTCAAACAATTTTATTCTCTGCCTTTCTATATATTCCATGCACAGTGTTGCACCAACCGTCTGCCTGATTATTTCATTTCTAAATCTGTCCAGCCTTGTGACCCCGACAGCCTTTCTCAAACACCTCATTTTGCATACCATGATTATTTTTGTGGCCTTAGTGAGAGTCCATGTCTGTAGTTTCTTCTTCTTCTTCATCGTACGCTGTTTACTGCGATATTTATGTTGCACTGTTTTAATTTGTTAGCCTGTGGCTCAGTGCATCCGATTTCAACAGGCGTTTCTGTAGGGTTGCCCTCCTTAGCCTTTGGCTGTCCCCAGCCTAACTGCAAGGCAGCAGTTGTGTTTGGTCAGAGTTGTCTCTCTTAGGAAGTTGTCTTGCAGGACTATCGAGTCTTCCCTACTCGTGTCTATAGGGTTTGGCAATGATATGATGGACTATGTACTAGTTTGTACTATCCCGGAAGAGAGGCAGTCCAGTGTGACTTTTTCCCAGGATCGTCACGTCCTGCCAGAAACATAGCATATGCATATGAGTGAGGTATCTTTTTGCTCGCTATATTTTCTCGGCTCATCTGCAGTGATGGTGCGCCTAGCATTCCCCGCCACCCGGGAGGTTGTCACCATAGGGCAGGAGGTGCAATGTCCGCTGGACTGCATCTCTTCTGCGTCCATTGGAATGACTGATAGCAGACAGAGGCAAAGAGCGAGGAAGGAGTGCATTTTACCAGGTGCATTCCTGCGGCTCGACCGGGCCGGGCTGAGACGCAAGTCCCAGCCATGTCGTAGCCTCCCATCACAGCGGTGCTGAGATTTAGGGCGGGATTCTGGCTTAGAGGCGTTCGGCCGTAGTCCCTCAGATGGTAGCTTATCAGCCAAGCACGTGGACCAAATGTCAGCGACCTGTGATTCCTCTCGAAATAGTGCATTTGACCAGGGGACAAGCCTGGTCATTGCACGGAGATGTTGTTTGCCTGGTGCGGACATATCTCATGGTCAAGGGTTGAGTCTCAGCAGTTCGCAGTGAGGTAGCTGATCTACTGCTTAGGGCACCCCGACCGAGAACTAAGTCTTCTACAAATGGTTTCATACCTCATCGCCGTATGGGATGAATATCGAGCAGCTTTCCGCCCGCTTTGATCGTCGGACGGCAGAGACCTCATTCTGCGGCTCGACCAGGTTCCCACCATGTCGAAGCCTCCCCTTGCAATCGTGCTGAGCTTTTGCGCGGGATTTTGGCTTAGAGGCGTTCGGCCGTAATCCCTCACCTTGTAGCCTCGCGCCGTTGGCTTATCAGCCTAGTACGTGAACCAAATGTCTGCCGCTCCTCTCGAGTTAAGCAGGATTACCGTAGCAACGCCCTGTCATTAGTAGGGTAAAACTGACCTGTCTTCCGAGGGTCTATTTCCAGCACCCGTTCAATATTAGACCAGACTTATGAATTGAGGGCTTTTTAGTTTTGTCAATGACTGTCCTGTCTTCCGTGGGTCTAATACCAGCACACGTTCACTAATGACCCAACGGAAGTGCTCTCAATTTGACAGTCATTCTACAGTATTGGCATGTTAAGTCAATTCATGTCTGTATTTGAATTCACTGACCTGTATACCTTTACTTCACTGAAAATAAAAGTACAGAGTTCCCACAGCAGTTGAATTATTTTTCAGCACGTCACGTTTTTCTAGGTAATTCACTTTGTTGTTGTAAAAATATGATTTGTTTGTGTGTAGAGACATAAAATGAATAAAGAACTTGTTGGTGTTATCGTTTTTGTTGTGTGTGTGTTAGTTTCTGAGATACAAGAAGATGAATGTGAAAATTAAAAAAACCGCAACATAATTTCAATTTGCCCATTTTCAATTTGCACCTTCAGAATTTGAAAATCGTCACAGAACACCAATAGCGTTTCTTACAAGATCGTCAAATCTGCTATTTTTCCCTTACAAATGTATTTAATACTGCTAAATAAACAAATTAAACAGATCTATCTTCGAAAAATATGTTGCAACAACTTACCTTTAAAAAATAAAACACATCGTTTCAAAATCTCTTTCAAACTAACTAAACCGGCCATTTTGGTTGTTGACATCTGCAGTGATGGCATTCCCTATATTAAGATTCAAAATGGCTGTGTTTCAACCAGTGTTAATATACTGCAATACTTTAAAATAATTTTTTTATGGTGATCGGCAAATTTTCTTATCGCTTGGCTGTGTAAACAGCCTTTAGGTGGATGGCGAACAGTTTTAGTTGTCTGGCCATCCAGATATTAGCCTCCTAAAGGGTAAGTCATGTCCATTATCTTTACGTATTCTGTTATTTGTTATGTCTTTTTGTTTTGTTTATTGTCCCTAACGAATGCATTGTGGTCGTAATGTGAGTTCTTTCCATTCCATTGCAGTAATTGAGTCATCATTCTTGTATGTTTTTATCAACTAATAATGCATGATCAGCAGTCAACAATCTAAAGCTGGCTGCTTGCGTCATGGCCAGCAGACCAGAGCTGCCAAGACTTTTCTACACCTCCACACGGAGGGAATTAAGTGGTGTGTTGCATCATCTTTCCTCACGTCCCAAGCAGGCTGATGGACATTTGACTGGAGTCAAGTTTTGCCATTCTTGACTTCATTTGAGTGTCACTCACTACGGGGATCATGTCAACCCCCACATCTCATTAGCCAGACTGCCATGAAACTATCTGTTTCCAAGCAGATATGCAAGGAAGGGAGGTGGGGGTTTTGATCAGTATATCTTGCCTGACCCTGACTAACATTGTCCGATCAGTACATGGCACAGTTTATAGCAGCTGGTGACTCATGGGTGGCTACTTGCATCAGGGTCAGCGGACCAGAGCTGACCAAGTTCCTTTTCCATCTCCAAGCAGTGGCCTAGTTGGACTGGTTAAGAAAACAGAGATTGCAGTGGGAAGTGGGAAGACAAACTCTTATCTAAGAAAAGCCAGCTGAAATTGAATGTATTGAAGCAAAAGGCATCTGGGGTAGTTGTCTCGCCGCCGCGATTCAATTTCAACCAGTGTTCGTAAAGCGATCTCAGTCCCGCCAGGCGGAGCGATAGCGCGGGCTTGCGGAAAACGCTCGCTCGCCTTTCCCCGTAGAGCTATTGGGGTGCGGTTTTTTTTTGGCGTCTCCTCCACCGAGGTGCGCTTCTCTGGTCCGTATCGAGAAACGTTGTCAGTCCGTGGTGATTTATCTAAGGCTTATAGCAGAGCTCGACAGTTCGTCTCGCTGGTGGTCAGACTCTCGCAAAGAGCTTGTGACCGGCAAATGGAAAGCAGGAATCGTGCCTGAAGGCCCTGTGTTCTCCCGGGGACCAACCCTCGGGAGAAGGGCAGGCCGGCAGGCCAAATTGTCTCTAGTCCCAGTGAAATTCATCGCCGAGGTCGTTGGGATCCGTTCTGCACAGAGCGCTGCCATCCCTCCTCGAGCGAGTCCGGTCGGTCGTCTGGTGCGTGTAGGGGCCCCTGTCAGGCAGTCCTAGGTCGACGGAGTGAGGGACGGGTGGAACAACCGTCCGTCCGTTCCGTCAGTCGGTCCCTGCGGCCGTCCCAGTGAGGCTTTTTACACACCCGTCCTCCGCCGACCGGTGTGTGCGCTACGTACGTCTCCGACAGATATCTGGTTGATCCTGCCAGTAGTCATATGCTTGTCTCAAAGATTAAGCCATGCATGTCTAAGTTCACACTGTCTCACGGTGAAACCGCAAATGGCTCATTATATCAGTCGAGGTTCCTTAGATGACACGATCCTTCTTGGATAACTGTGGCAATTCTAGAGCTAATACATGCTTACCAAGCTCCGACCCTCGCGGAAAGAGCGCTTTTATAAGCTCAAAACCAATCGTCGTTTCCCCTCTCGGGGTTGCGGCGTCCCCACTGGTGACTCTGGATAACTTTGTGCTGATCGCATGGCCTCATGTGCCGGCGACGCATCTTTCAAATGTCTGCCCTATCAAATGTCGATGGTACGTGACATGCCTACCATGTTTGTAACGGGTAACGGGGAATCAGGGTTCGATTCCGGAGAGGGAGCATGAGAAACGGCTACCACATCCAAGGAAGGCAGCAGGCGCGCAACTTACCCACTCCCGGCACGGGGAGATAGTGACGAAAAATAACAATACGGGACTCTTTCGAGGCCCCGTAATTGGAATGAGTACACTTTAAACTCTTTAACGAGGATCTATTGGAGGGCAAGTCTGGTGCCAGCAGCCGCGGTAATTCCAGCTCCAATAGCGTATATTAAAGTTGTTGCAGTTAAAAAGCTCGTAGTTGGATCTCAGGCGCAGGCGGGCGGTCCGGCTCGCGCCGGTCACTGCCCGTTGTCTCCTGCCCTACCGTCTGCCGGCTCTCTCCCACGTCAAGGAATTGACGGAAGAGCACTACCAGGAGTGGAGCCTGCGGCTTAAATTGACTTAACACGCCAATACTGTAGAATGACTGTCAAATTGAGAGCACTTCCGTTGGGTCTAATAGTGAACGTGTGCTGGTATTAGACCCACGGAAGACAGGACAGTTTCTTAACCCGCTAATGAAAGAGCGTCTGCTATGGTAATCTGGTCTTAACCCTGCAGAAATCACAGGTTCCAGAAACTTGGCCATTGACAAAATTAAAAAGCCCTCTATTGATACGTCCTGGTCTAATATTGAACGGGTGCTGGAAATAGACCCTCGGAAGACAGGTCAGTTTTATCCTACTAATGACAGGGCGTTGCTACGGTAATCCTGCTTAACTCGAGAGGAGCCGCAGACATTTGGTTCACGTACTAGGCTGATAAGCCAACGGCGCGAGGCTACAAGGTGAGCGATTACAGCCGAACGCCTCTAAGCCAAAATCCCGCCTAAAAGCTCAGCACAATTGCAAAGGGAGGCTTCGATATGGTGGGGACCTGGGGCTCCCGCTCCAGCCCCGCCCGTTCGAGCTGCAGAATGAGGTTTCTGCCGTCCGCTGATCAAAGCGGGCGGGAAGCTGCTCGATATTCACCCCATACGGCGATGAGGTATGAAACCATTTGTAGAAGACTTAGTTCTCGGTCGGGGTGCCCTAAGCAGTAGATCAGCTACCTCACTGCGAACTCAACCCTTGACCATGAGATATGTCCGCACCAGGCGAACAACATCTTCGTGCAATGACCAGGCTTGTCCGCTGGTCAAATGCACTATTTCGAGAGGAATCACAGGTCGCTGACATTTGGTCCACGTGCTTGGCTGATAAGCTACCATCTGAGGGACGATGGCCGAACGCCTCTTAGCCAGAATCCCGCCCTAAATCTCAGCACCGCTGTGATGGGAGGCTACGACATGGCTTCGGCTTGCGTCTCAGCCTGGCCCGGTCGAGTCGCAGGAATGCACCTGGTAAAATTCACTCCTTCCTCGCTCTTTGCCTCTGTCTGCTATCAGTCATTCCAATGGACGCAGAAGAGATGCAGTCCAGCGGACATTGCACCTCCTGCCCTATTGTGACAACCTCCCGGGTGGTGGGGAATGCTAGGCGTACCATCACTGCAGATGAGCCGAGAAAATAAAGGGAGCAAAAAGATACCTCACTCACATGCATATGCTACGTTTCTGGCAGGACGTGACGATCCTGGGACAAAGTCACACTGGACTGCCTCTCTTCCGGGATAGTACAAACTAGTACATAGTCCATCATATCATTGCCAAACCCTATAGACACGAGTAGGGAAGACTCGATAGTCCTGCAAGACAACTTCCTAAGAGAGACAACTCTGACCAAACACAACTACTGCCTTGCAGTTAGGCTGGGGACAGCCAAAGGCTAAGGAGGGCAACCCTACAGAAACGCCTGTTGAAATCGGATGCACTGAGCCACAGGCTAACAAATTAAAACAGTGCAACGTAAATATCGCTGTAAACAGCGTACGATGAAGAAGAAGAAGAACCAAAAGGCCTTGTTGTAAACTACAACATAGCACAATGTACTTTTCAGGAAGAAAGCCAAAGAAAGAAGAAGAAGAAATCCAGGTAAGGTCTAGTTGTATTTTACATCTGTGCTAAAATAAAAATACTGGCCTGCACACTTTGACATAGAGACGCCTTTATCACTCATCCCTATTAATACCTTTGGTGACATAAAAATTGTAGAAAAAGATATGGCTTTAAAAAAAATACTAATTTCTATTACTGTGCAGGAAAAACCGCACCACCGGTAAATCTAAAAGTTATCAGGACAAACAGCACTTGTGTTATCTTCACCTGGGATCATCCTCTCTACTTCAGTGCCTGCAATTGTCATGTGTTGTATCAGCTTTCTATCACCAGGAAAGATAACACATCTCTAACAGTAAGTAACTGTCACATTGCCCTCTCAGTGAACGGAAGAAACAATTAGTAGTGTGTATGTTGTATTGCACACAGCCTTTCATTCACACAGAGCCCAAAAACCAAGCCAAGTGTGGAATAGCCTTTTATAGAAAACTCTAGTTGCAATACATAATTTTGATACAGGGCTAAAGAGTGAATATGGGTATGTGTGTGTGTGTGTGAATGCTGCCTGTGTACATGTGTGTGTGTGTGTATGCATGCTGCCTGTGTACATATGTGTGTGTGTCTGCCTCCTGTGTACATTTGTGTGTGCGTGCTGCCTGTGTACATATGTGTGTGTGCTGCCTGTGTACATATGAGTGTGTGAGTGTGTGCTGCATGTGTACATATGGGTGTGTGTGCTGCATGTGTACATATGGGTGTGTGTGCTGCATGTGTACATATGTGTGTGTGTGCTGCATGTGTACATATGTGTGTGTGCTGCATGTGTACATATGTGTGTGTGTGCTGCATGTGTACATATATGTGTGTGTGCTGCATGTGTACATATGGGTGTGTGTGCTGCATGTGTACATATGTGTGTGTGTATAAAGTGGATCCTGGGACCCTTACTGGAAAGGAAATGATAGGACTACTCTGTGGTTTCTGTTTCTGTTTCTAAGAATCGACGTCACTGCACTCCGGACATACCCATAGGTGCTCAGTCTCTCTCATCATATGGCGTAAGATATGGATGCTGATGGTCTCTGTAGCTCGCTGGTTGTACACTCTCTTGTGCTGTCCTCATGCGCCCCACTCTGCTCGAACCTCATTTAATGTCAAAACTTTGCAGTCTGTGTATCGCTGCTTCATCCATTTCGGTGTCCTCATCGAACAGGCGGTCATTGATTGATTTCAAAATGTCACCTCTATTCATCACTATTGTGCCCATGATGGGAGCCCGTGAAGCCAAGATGTCAGCTCTCTCATTGCCCTGAACCCCGGCATGAACAGGACAGTAGATCCAGATCAACGCCTGGAGGTTTGAGGCCTCAACAGCAGCTATCCACTCGTACCTAAGCCATCCCTTCTGTACTTTCTGAAGTACGGCTTGCGCGTCTGTCACGATGACTGCGCTTGTTATAGAAGTCTCAGATATCCATTTCAGTGCTGAGGTCACTGCTTTCGTCTCCATTCTCATACTGGAGGTTGTTGACATGTATGCCCTACTGCGCTCAGCAACGACCTCTCCTCTCACTCTAGCCGAGAAACCCCAGCCTGATGTCCGACTGCGCACGACTGATCCATCGGTGTATATGACAGCTGCACTCTCCTGGGTGTTCTCAGTTATCAGCTGATTTACCTCGTGCTCTGCTCTCTTGCTGCTCCATTCTCTGCATTTAATGGAACCCATTCTTCTCCTTTGGCTATGGTCTCAGCTAGAGTGACGTGTCCGATTGTTGTCTCTGGCTGTGCCATCCATGACGCCCCTCTCTTGATCCCTTGATGTCTGAGATACTACTGTACAGAGGGTGCCACATATAGGCTTTGACTTATGCCAGTTTATGTCTGGATGTCACCGATAACAATCCCAACATGTACCACCACATCATCACAATCAAGGTATCTCTAGTGCAGCCCAGAACCAGACGCATACCTTCATTCTGGATGCGGTCCAACCTTACACACTGTGTTCTTGATAGTGTGAGGATGCTTAGTCCGTAATCAATGACAGACAACACGACCTGACGAAATAGGATGACCAGGAGGCGTTGTTCCAAGTCGACAGCAGGCATGGTCTTGAGTGCTCCTAACCCTCTCTTGCATCTTTGTATGATGTGGTCAACATGGCAGTTATAGGAAAGACTGCGATCAAAAGTCACTTCGAGGTATTTCAACATGTCGCACCTGTCAATGGTGCAACCATCAAAAGTGATGCCCGGGAGCTCAACCTTTAATGTGGAATTATTCAAAGAGCGGGATCAAGAAGCTGAGCAGCGCATGAGCTGCAGTGGTCACCGACCCATAGCTCACTGCTAGCATCAGGGCCAGCGAACCAGAGCTGCCAAGACCCTTCTACACCTCCACGCGGTGATCCTGGATAACAGGCTGCAACAGAGCAGACTGGCTAAGGAGAAGGGATCGAAGAGGGAATGCTAACCCGGTACTCAAAAAATGCTTGCTGAAGTCGGATGTGTTGGACCGAAAGGTGCAAATATCGCAGTCAAGCTGTAAACTACAACACAATGCATTCCGTTCTCTGGACTACATTCTGCTACTTAAGCCCTTTCATGGTTTTGTAGTTGGAGTTTGAGAACGAACGAAGCCAGCCAGCCATTCAAAGAGTACCACATCATGCAGGCCTTATTCGGGTTGATCTTGGAGCTTGAGTCACCGCACCACTATAACATTGCTTGCAAGGTTTCCTGTATGTCTTTGACCAACTATTGTTTGTCTGAGCCAGTTCTGTAAGTTAGGATGCCATCGGCAAATGTCATCGTTTGCCCTGTCCCTGTGGATTGAATATTGGCCACTTTTACTGTGTAAATGTTGAACAGCACCGGCGAGAGCGGAGAACCTTGAAGGCAGTCCTGGACATATTCACCTCGGTTCTAATGTCCACGATCCCACGCGTAGCACAACTGTTCTTTCCATCAGCGCAGCTGATATCCAACTAACGAGCCACGGGTTTAAACCACACTGCTGCAGACAGGTAATTAAGGTCCCAAAATCGACACGGTTGTATGCGTCTTCCAGGTCGAGTGCCACCGTGACTGTTTCTTGCTTTGACTGAAACACATCACACGCGAAAGTTCCAGCATTAGCCCAGGTCTCCTTCGCTGTTCTATAGCTGCCCAGCGTATCGGGTAGAATCTGCTCCCGTTCAAGGTAGGCCATTTTTTTCCTAGCCACTATCTTCTCGAGCAATTTGCCATATACATTCTGTATGGTGATTATTCGATAGCTGCCGAGAAGCGTGGAGTCCTTACCAGGTTTAGGCAGTGGGCATAGATAGCTATGAAGCCAGTCCTCAAGCACAGATGACTTCTCTATAGTGTGGTTGAACTCCTTCACCATATTTCTTATATCTGTCTCATCCAACTGCTTGATGTGGCAATACTGTACTCCATCAGGACCTGCGGCAGTGTTTTGCTTGTACGTAGGCTATTTACGATCTCCGCCTCTGTGATAAGGTCTACATAAGCCTCTTCCCTGATAGCTGCGTCTAAGATGCCTTTCTGAGTTTCCTGACGTACATCTCTGTCGCCTTTGTCAGTCTGGGCAACATATCGACTGAAAAAACTCAGACCCTTCTCTTCATCTGTCTTCAGGAGCCTTTCTGTGGTGTCTCGAAAGTTGGAGATAAGCTGGCTTGTAGTTTCTCCATTCATCTTTCGATGCATGTGCCAGAACGTCTGGAGGGTATTATCATTACCCACTCCTGTGATGAACTCCTCCCAATGCTCACTTTTGGACTCCCTAGCTAACGCTTTAAAGAAATTGGTAGCTTTGCGTTTTACCTCCTCCTTCTTATTCAACACGTCGACATTAAGACCAGCTCTCTTTCTGGCTTTACGCTAATCCTTTGTTGCCGCCTCCTTTTCTCTCCAGGCCGTATCAACCTCTTGAGTCCACCAGGGAGTTGGACAAAAGGGGATCTAGTGGTCCTGCGTCCGATCGTCTGTTGCAGCTTGTTCACTACATTATCCTGTTCGTACGTGTATCTGAACACCTGTTTGGCTTTCCAGTGTCTGGTGTGTTTTCCTCTGGGAATAAGAACGACACATGGCAGGTGGTTGCTCTCTTGTGCCCCTAATACGTCCCAGCATGTGGATGGAGCAACATCACTGGATATAAGAGCCAGGTTGATGACCCCGTCCGTATCTCCCAGTCGAGATGCTATTCTAGTTGGACGTCCGTCATTCATGACAGTTAGGTTTGTGTGGACTAATGCCTGGCTCAAGGCGACCCCTTGCCTATTTTCAGTGACATTTCCCCACTCCTTTGACCTAGCATTAAAGTCATCTGCAATGATGCACTTTTTGCTCTGTGACTCTGACAAGTTTGACAGAAATTCCCACTTTACATCCTCGAAGAGGTGATCTACATGAGCGTATACGTTGTAGATTCTCCATTCTTGGTGGTTGATTGTTACTATAATCCCTTGTAGCTCGACATCCTCAATACTACAGGTACTAGTATCTATCCATGTATGGGGAAGTTCTTACTTCACATACATCGCCAGTCTCCACTTATCGGGCCTGCATGGATTACTGAAGCACCTGTATCCTGGACACTTAAAGGTAATATTCTTCTTCAAGCAGGTCTCCTGGATCATGAAGATGTCGAAACTGTACACCAATTTTTAGAGAATCACTTCGCGTTGGGTAGAGCTGCGACAGTTCCAGTAGTCTATTCGTACATTTTTTAACCCAAGTCTATCTGAAGATCCTCGACATTTTCTCTTTCCGGCTCTTTTCTTTCTCTCTCTCCTCTTGTCTCCCATTCCTTTCCCTGCATCTACCTTCCTTAGCGCCATTTGCTGAAGATATCGACGTCAGAGCACGATCTTCATAGCACCCGCGATGACTCTTATGTATTTGTCATCAGAGTTTTCCTTCTCCTAGCTGTAAAAGATGACTAAAAACAAAGTGCTTTGGTGTAGGCTTCCTAAAGCAGGTCAGCTGTAGTGGTGGTTTTATACTATGACTGGTGTTAAAAAGGGACAATAAGCTGATGTATAGAAGGTAGGTAGGTAAGTCGGTAGGTAGGTAGGTAGGTAGGTAGGTAGGTAGGTAGGTAGGTAGGTAGGTAGGTAGGTAGGTAGATAGATAGATAGATAGATAGATATGGGATATAGATGGATGGATGGACAGATCGCTTTTTAAGGATATACGAGGCGTGTTCAAATGAAACTGAACCAAATTGCACAAAGTGAACATACATACGATGCACAGTTGACATTCATTTGCAGAATCCAGGCAGTGTATGGTGACAAAAGTGTGTTGAAGACAACAATGAAGAACTGGACAATAATGTTTAATGAAGGTTGTGAGTTAACTAAAGATCTTCTGAGACAAGGTCAGGCGCATATTGTTGCATCAGAAGATGCCATCACCAAAATTGATGCAGCAATTCGAGTTGACCACTATCGGAGCTTACGTTCACCACACTTTTGTCACCATACACTACCTGCATTCTGTAATGAATGTCAATTGGCTGACATCCTTCAGCTATTTGAAACCAAAACATGGCTCGCTGATCAACTCTGGACAGATTCCGTATCACACCCGCCATGTTTTCAATGGTCTGCTAAGGAAACTATGAGTCGGAGGATAATTAAATTTAGCAAACTTGTTGGTTGGTATGTGCTGTTTACATCAGAAGTGGCGTCATCATGCGCATCGTACGTGTTGTTCTCTTGGTGCAGTTAGGTCCAGTTTCATTTGAACACGCTGGTTGATGGATAGATAAACAAACATAGAAATATATATATATATACATACACACACACATATATATACTATTCAGTCTTGTCAGTCACCTTATCACCTGTGTGCTGTCACCTCTCACCTGTATTGTCACCTCTCACCTGTGTGTTGTCACCTCTCACCTGCGTGCTGTCACCTCTCATCTGTATATTGTCACCTCTCATCTGTGTGTTGTCACCTCTCACCTGTGTGTTGTCACCTCTCAACAGTGTGATGTCACCTCTCACCTGTGCATTGTCACCTTTTACCTGTACATTGTCACCTCTCATCTGTGTGCTGTCATCTCTCGCCTGTGTGCTGTCATCTCTCGCCTGTGTGCTGTCACCTATCACCTGAGATTGTGAGCAGCCTGGCTGAGAGAATAGAAACCAAAGAAGGATGGCAAACCCAGTCATTAAAGTGTACCCCACTTACTTTCCGTGTTCAAACACCACGTCATACAGCGTTCATCCAATGTTCAGCGACTTGAATTACCCTGTCGTTCACCTTCAGCATGTTGCTCTCATCACCTGTATCCGAAAGGTTGAAACAAATCATCGGATGACCTGGATCTTGTACCGCAGTCACATGTATCACCCACCATCTGAGAGACCCCTTTTCTTCATGATCCACCTACATTGTGATATGCCAGTTCGAAGTCTATTTAAAGTAAAGTATCCCATAGCATTACTGCCGTAGGGGTGTGAGGTGTTAGCGATCTCACATTTCAAAGGCTCGGCTATATGAGGGCGGTAGCCATCTCCTCTCCCTCGCCGCTTTTACTTCCCGGACTGAACCGGTACCTATTTAAGGCTGGGTCGACCCGGGAGCCATTGCGGTCTGAAAAAAACATTACCGCCTCAACTGGGGAATGAACCCAGAACCACTCAGATGCGAA
Organism: Ariolimax columbianus; assembly: GCA_036924085.1. Lineage (NCBI taxonomy): Eukaryota > Metazoa > Mollusca > Gastropoda > Stylommatophora > Arionidae > Ariolimax > Ariolimax columbianus. Next base: position 9,354,010 of record JAVGWX010000008.1, read on the forward strand.
GCCAGCGCGCTAACCACTGCGCTACGCGGCTCCACAAAGTCTATTTATTGTCTTCCAAAGTGAGTAGGGTAAGTGATGTCCAGAAGCAGGTTCCTCCTGAAGCTTGATTCCTGGGTCCTATATCATTTCGTGCCATAATTCATGGATTGACTGTATAGGCTTTGTTGATTTAAGGAAGCTATGCCTGGATTTGAATCTTGTGATTAGCTTCTGGTGTCCAAACATTTTGTGTCTAGGATCGTTTTCCTGTTTCTCTCGTTCAGTTTCAGCAGCCACGATTATTCTGTCAATTATCGAATATATTTTACAGTGGATGAGGGATTTAGGCATCCTGACACTATCCTGCCAGCCTTGTTTATTGCTATATCAACGAGTTTTGCTGGGCAGAGTTTCTCTAGACTGATTTGTTCCACTGAAACAGGATGTGTTGCGTTGAAAGGCGCAGATATCGCAGTCTCACTGTATGCTATGATTCAGTGTAAAAATAATTCTTTTCCAGGTAAAAAATTAAGAACAATCCTCTTTCTCCTTATCCTCTCTCCTGCCCTTTTCTTTTCTATGAACTCCAGATCATGTTTCATCTCCCTCTTCTAGCCTTGTATCTCCGTCTCATTCAACCAATCGCCCAAACCAACCCTTTGCTGTTCTCCTCTCTCTCTTTCATACACTCGCACTTTCTCTCTCTACCTCTCTCTCAACCTCTCTCCATCTCTTTACCTCTCTCTCAATCTCGCTCTACCTACTTCTTTCTCTCTACCTCTCTCTCTCTTTACTTCCCTGTCTATCTCTCTCTCTCTCTCTCTCTCTCTCTCTCTCTCTCTCTCTCTCTCTCTCTCTCTCTCTCTCTCTCTGTGTCTGAGCAAGAAGAGGAAGTTAACATTTCATATACTTGAAACTAACAAAGATACTGACTGGCGATATCATTTGTCATAACTGGTGTCAGGTCACTAGCAAAGAGCCAGGACTTTAACCCTCGCTACCCACATACTTCATTCAGCTTTTAACATCATTGCTGTGACATCAAGTGGACAGCAAACATATAAACCATGTACGAGTGTAGGAAAGAGATAATGAGGAACAGGAAGTCACACAAACCACTTTTCTTGTTTTATGTTTCATTTATGCCTGGGGGAGGGGCTGTGTTATTTAGGTCATGACTCCCAAAGTGTTAACCTCCTGTTGCCTGTTATTGTATTTATATTTTTTCCCTTGTCAAACTTTGTGATTAAATCTGCAACCTTCTGGTTCCCAGGCCTGCAGTTTTTCCATATACCAGTTTGAGGCAATGATCTTCAACTTCTTTGTTGATTCTCAATCACCTGCTTCTAAGCCTTCAAAAAGGGCTTTGCAAGTAGCAGGATGTTGTCCGAGAAGGTAATACGTTGTCATAGTTTATAGCTTGACTGCGATATTTGCACCTTTCGGTCTAACACATCCGATTTCAGGAGGCATTTTTGAGTACCAGGTTAGTCTTCCCTTATCAACCCCATATTAGTCAGTCTACTCTGTTGCAGTCTGTTATCTAGGATTACCCCATGGAGATGTAGAAGTGGTTCGCTGGTCCTGATGCTAGCAGGCAGCTATGGGTCGCTGACCGCTGCAGCTCATGCGTTGCTCAGCATCTTGATCCAGAGGCAATGATGAAACAAATGTCTTCTTTTAACTTACCCTGTTATACCTTTCAGCGTCAGGTTAGAAAGATATCTATAGAACAAGCCCAACTGTGCACCTCATGCACAGTGGCATTCATCCCATCAGATATTTCTGTAAGCTACCTTTTTTTGTGGTCTTCCTTTGGCCTTGAATTTGTTGTATCTAAATAGAATTGCTTGTTGGGCGGTGTTGTATGGGGGTAGCCTTGTTACATGGCCAAATAGAATTGCTTGTTGGATGGTGCTGTATGGGGGTAGCCTTGTTACATGGCCAAATAGAATTCTTGATTATTGGATTGTGCTGTATGGGGGTAGCCTTGTTACATGGCCAAATAGAATTGCTTGTTGGGTGGTGCTGTATGGGGGTAGCCTTGTTACATGGCCAAATTATTTTAGGTCGGATGTAGCCTAATACTGATGTTGTTCCCACTAGTCTCCTGATGCTGATCCTGTCTCTACTTGTTACACCCAATGTGTTTTATAGGCATTTCATTTCTACTGGAGCCCATTAAAGTAACCAAATGAAACTAGTAAATGGGATCAAGATGCTGAGCAGCGCATGAGCTGCAGCGGTCAGCGACCCATAGCTGACTGTTAGCATCAGTGCCAACAAACCAGAGCTGCCAAGACCCTTCTACACCTCCACACGGTGATCCTGTATAACAGGCTGCAACAGAATAGACTGGCTAAGGAGAAGGGATCGAAGAGGTAATGCTAACCCGGTACTCAAAAAAACGCTTACTGAAGTCGGATGTGTTGGACCGAAAGGTGCAAATATCGCAGTCAATCTGTAAACTACAACACAACGCATTCCGTTCTCTGGACTGCATTCTGCTACTTAGGCCCCTGTCAGGGTTTGGTAGCGGGAGATTGATAATGAACGAAGCCAAGCCAAGCCAAACTAGTATATTGCTATAAATAACTGTATGCCCTATTGTCATATGTCTACCTTGGTTGTTTCAGAACCAGCATGAAGTTTTTTCATCTGTATCTTTTAAGGCATTTCTGTAATCCTAGTATTCAATTAGACACGATTTGTCTGGTTGCTAAAAATTGTTTTAACCTTGACGGTTTTCAACAGATCACATTTTACTATGGTTGCTGACTTTGTGAGCCAGTAACCTTTTTATTTGTTTGTCAATAGATATGATTTTGCTGTGTGTAGACATACATTTTTAAATTTTGTTTTGTTTGCCTTCACCTTATTTCTCTATTCCCCAAGGTGGTGTGCTTTGCACTGTGGTTTTTATTTTGCGCCTGTCAGACCAGTGCATCTTCTTTTCTTCTTCTTTGTACGCAGTCAGACAGTAACCAATATTTTTTCAAAAAAAGCGGTGGTCATCCTGAGGCTGTCGACACTGCCATAGAGCTTGTCTTGCAGTTCCACTGGTAATGGCCACATCTGCTCTCTCTGATCCTCGTATGTCGGGCAGTTCTGCAGCAGATGTTCAGCGGTCATTTTACCGGTACCGCATGGGCATTCCTCGATACCACCTATCTTTAATTTGTTGAATAGGTGGTACCTCAGTCTATTGTGGCCAGTGCGAAGTCTGAAGACAACGACCTGCTCTCTTCGGTTCAACTGGTAATAGGCATCGTTTTTGGTGTAACCAGTATGTTCGGTTTCCCATTTGGTCATGTATTTGGCTTTGATAAGCCGTTTTGACTCTTCGTACGTCATACTAGTATCTGTTTGTGGTAGTCTTGCACCTTCTTTTGCCAGTCTGTCTGCCTCCTCGTTGCCTTGGATGTTGCAGTGTGATGGGACCCACTGTACCACTACCCTTTTTGGTACGGACTGCTGGCACAGTTGGCAGAGTGCTGCTCTTAAGTCATTAAGCTCAGTATTTTTCTGGCTTTTTAGCGCTGTGACTACGGCGAGAGCATCTGTAAGCAAGACTATATGGCTTTCATTTTCTTTGTGTGTCACCATTTCTTCCACTGCCGCCCTCAGTGCCTCTGCCTCCGCTCTGAAATTGCTTGTGTACTTACCAGTAGCGAATGACAGTGTTATTTTTCTGCCATTTGGTAGGTTCAGGAATGCGCCTGCCCCTCCGTTCTGTGTAGTGTTTGTTACAGAACCGTCGGTGTATGCATGGGTCCAGTCCATGCTTGGGTAGCTTTTCGATATAAAGCTTAGGGTAGTATCTCTGCTTTCTTTTTCAGTCTGGCAGTTTTTTGTTTCCAATACCTGGTATATTTTCTACCACCTCTGGAAATATATCCTGTCTCCAGACCAGTGCATCTGACTTCAGCATGCATTTTATGTAAGGGTCTGCTTCCTCCTGCATTTTCTAAGCGTTCTAAGGGTAACAGCCGGTGCTGTGATGGGGATCGAACCCAGCACCTTTGGGGTGTGAGCGGTGTCACTTAACCACTAGCCCTCGCCGTCCCCAAAGGACATCATCATGTAGCATGTCCTTTGTAGAATGTCGCTCCCATCACAGTCTGTCTGAAAGAAACTCATTCTCTTGCCAAAACACCAGCTTCCGCCACTGTTATACTCAGGCATTCCTGGATATCTTGGTGCCATCGTCTTCTTGGTCTACCTCTTCCGCTTTTGCCTGGCACCATACCTTCCATCACCGTTCTCTCAAGACCGTTGTGTCTCTTGATGTGACCAAAGTATTTGCATTTTCTAGCCAAAATGGAATTGATAAACCAGTTCTCCTCTATGCTCAGCTCTTGCCGAATGTCTACATTTGTTCTTTTCTCTGTCCAGGGTATTCTGAGGATCTTTCTGTAACATTTTGACTCGAAGGATTCGATTCTTTGTCTAGAAGTTTTGGTAATCGTCCATGCTTCACAGCCATAAGCTGCCACAGGAAAAACACAGGCTCTCAAGACTTTTACTTTTATCATTTTGTTGGTGCCCTGCCATAATTTCTTCAGGCTGTTCAGTCTCTGCATTGCCATAGCTAGTCTTCTTCTGATTTCTTTCGAGCAGTCACCATTTTTGTCAATTCTGGAGCCCAGATATTCAAAATGTGTAACCTGATCTATTTCCTCACCACCCACTGTAAATTTATGCTGACATTGTGTTTTATCGGTGGTCATTATCTTTGTTTTGTTTATGTTTATGAACAGATTTTGATCTTTACTATGTCCATTAACGGCTGAAAGTAGCTGCTCTAGCCCTTCCGCACTTCTTGATAGTATCACTGTGTCATCTGCGTATCGTAACTCTGGAATGTCGTACCCCCCAATCGTAAATGGGTCGAAACTTTCAATCTTCTCATCTTCTCGTACATTTCTCATTATACATTTCGCATATATGTTGTACAGATAAGGTGAGACGATACATCCCTGTTGGACTCCCTTTTCTACTGCAAACCAATCTGATGTTTGCCCAGATACTCGGACAGCGGCTTGTTGATCTTGGTATAATGTTTCAATGAGATGGACTATTTGCAAAGGAAACCTCATTTCCCTCATGAATCTCCATAGATTTTGATGTTTTACCGTGTCGAAGGCCTTAGTGTAATCAATGAAACATGTGTACAGGTCTACCTTAAACTCTCTACATTTTTCATAGATATTCCTTAAATTGAATATGTGGTCCCGGGTCCCTCTGTCTTTCCTAAAACCTGCCTGGACTACGTGAATTTCAGATTCAAACCTTTTCTCTATCCTTCTTAATAGGATTCGCAAGAGTATCTTGCTAGCATGGCTGATCAGTGCGATAGTTCGGTAGTTCGTGCACAGCTTCAGGTTGCCTTTTTTGGGAAGGGGGAATATAAATTGATTTCTTCCATGCTTCTGGCCACTCTGCACTGTGCCATATCTGTTTACACAGCTTGTGATAGACTCGAGCACATGCCTCTCCTCCTGCTTGTATTAGCTCTGCTGGGATATCATCACATTCTGGGGACTTTCCATTTTTCAGGCTTTTAATTGCAGAGCGTACTTCTTCCAATGTTGGTTCAGGTTCTTTCTCATCCTTTGGTAGGATTGTAACTGAGCGCTTTGTGCTATCTCCATACATGGTTCTGCAGTACTCTCTCCATCTATTCAGTATGTCTTTGGTTTCTGTTATTGTGTTATCCTCTTTGTCATTTATGACATGTGGAACCAGACGGAATTCCCTTGTCAGTGTTCTTATTGCTTTGAATGCATCTCTTTCTCTGCCTTGTTGTTGTAGGTTTTCTATATCCTTACATGTTTCTACTATGTATCTTCTTTTATCTTTTCTTATTTCTCTTCTAACTTTTCTTGTGCAGTTTTGATATGCTGTGTTGGTCCCCTTACTTCCCATTTGTTTTAATTGTTGCCTTTTTGCAATGAGTTTCTGTGTTTCCTCTGTTATATAGCTCTGTGTCTTGTGCAATATCTTTGGAATCATTTCTTTTGCTGTCTAGATCAAAATATCCCTTGCGTACGATGTCAACTCCTCAGATGTCATCTCTTCCTGTACAGCAAGCAACGCCTCAAATTTGTTTTCTACTTTGATGTTGTATTCAGTAGGTATTGCTGATACATCCAAGCATATTGGCTGGCAATCCTTGTCAATCCTATGCAGTCTTGTTTGGAAAACCGCAAACAGCAATTCGTGGTCCGTATCGCAGTCTGCTCCTGGCAGTGTTTTTGTCACCAGCACATTTGATCTCCATCTTTGTTGCACTAGGATGTAATCTATTTGGTTTTTGCTGTTGCCATCAGGGGAGGTCCACCTGTACAGTCTTCGTGGATGTTGTTTGAAGAAGGTGTTGGCAATGGAGAGGTTGTTTTCCGTGCAGAATTCAACCAGTCTTTCTCCTCGCTCATTTCTGTGTCCCAAACCAAAAGGTCCTCGAACACTTCTCTCCTCTTTTCGGCTCTTTCCTCTCCGACTTTCGCATTGAAATCTCCAATGATGACCAAGATGTCTCTTTTTTCAACTTTTTCCATCGCTTCTTGCAAGGTGTTATAGAAATCATCCATTTCACAATCGTCTGCTGCTGATGTTGGTGCATACACTTGAATTATTGTTAAATTTCAAGTCTTTTTCTTTAGTCTGATTACAATTATACGGTCGTTGACTGGATTGTAACCGAGTAGTGAAGGTGCTGTCTTCTTTGACAGAATAAAGCCGACCCCGCTTTTTCCACCCTTGTCCGTCCAAGAGTATATAAATGTTTCTCCTGAGGAGCTGGTACAGTGCCCTTGGCCGGCCCATCTATGCTCAGAGACTCCAAGAATCTCTATCTTGGTTCTCTTCATTTCTCTTCCGATCATGAACAACTTGCCCTGGTATAGGCTCCTGACGTTCCAGGTGCCTATTCTTAGTTTTGTTTTTAGTCCCATTTCAGAGTTGTCCACTGTAATGCAGTCAGGCTTTAAGCCGTCATCTCTATTACTTGTACTGACTCTAAAATTGGCCTCCTCCCCAGTTGGCGTCGATGATCTGCCTGGCCTGAGGGCCTCACCATCAGATCTTTGAGTTTCGTTTCTCTCGACTGTCATAAGTTTCTTGGCATTTTACATCCAGTAGTTTGCCATTGCTTTCTGGACGTTGTTCTGGCCGCTTACCAACTATGGTCTCTGGTGCGCCCTTAGCCTGATACCAGGCGTTTCCAGCTCCTGCTTTCAGAGTCGTTGTCGCACAGGTCGATCTTCCGCCTCTTCCACCAGCAGCTGTGTGTACTTGTCAGGGGTGGACTCCCCTTCTTGTCATTTCACCCACGTAGTTTAGCCGGCCAGCCAAAGCCGTTGCCGGGGGGGGGGGGGGGGGGGGGGGCTGCCATACACAGGCAGACTCTAGGAGCCATACATGAGCTAGACAGAAGCGGGGGAACCAAATAGGATCCTGGCCATCAAAGATGTGGCTGCCTCTCACCGTGAGGTGCTATCCCTTACACACTTCTGCCATACACCCCAAAGGACATAAGACATAAATTAATAAAGAACTTGTTGGTGTTATTGTTTTTGATGTGTGTGTATTAGTTTCTCAGATACAAGAAGATTAAAGTGAAAATGTTGAAAAATGGCACAAACATATAGACTCACCCGTTTTTCTGTCCCTTGTTTGAAAAACATTATTCAAAGTTCCACAGAGGACGGATAATCAATGTTTACAAGATCGGCATATTTGTTAGTTTCCACTTTAAACATATGTATTGCATCTACATAAACAAACTAAACAGATCTTCCTCAGGAAAATCAGTTGCAAAATTCTCAATAATGGGTGAATCTTCAAATCCAATTTATTTTTTTTTGTTTTTGTTTTTTGTGTTCGCCTTATTTTCTCTAATCCCCAAGGCGGTGTGCGTTGCACTATGGTTTTCATTTTGCGCCTGTCGGCCCAGTGCATCCGACTTCAGCATGCATTTTCTGTAAGGGTCTGCTTCCTCCTGCATTTTCTAAGGGTTTGCTTCCCCGGGGTAACGGCCGGTGCTGTGATGGGGATCGAACCCAGCACCTTCGGATTGTGAGCCGTGCTACTTAACCACTAGGCCACGCCATCCACTATCAAATCCAATTGAAAAGCAGAAGAAATCATTTCCAAGTGTCTGAAGGAAAATGTTTAAAATCACCATTGAGTTCAACTGAGAAGGGCAGAAGTGGAACTCTCTACAATCGAAAGAGCAGTATTTTCATCTGATTTCAACGGCAGCTCAGTTGTTTATCTATGATTAAAATGCTTTGAAAAATGTTGACCGTGAAACGTTGGATAAATACCACAGACAATGCACTGGGCACATTTTTCCCCAATGGTTACGTAACAGTAAATTCATTTTGGTCTTTTGTCCTCTGCTGGCACACATCAACTAACTCAGAATTGGCACAGACCAGAGGAATCCAATTGTCTAATTGAAATAAAGCATTGCAGATCACCCTAGCTTGCAATATTTTCCAAGGAGTCGTCAGCATTGGCCAGCATGCAGCAACCAACTCAGAACTGGGGCAGAGCACTGAAATTCAGCTGTCTCACTAACTAAAAGCATTGTGACAGCCTTTTCCTGATGTTGATTGAATGTGATCTTTGCTCAACGCTGTTACTGTTAAAACAAAGAAATTCAGCTAAGCACGGATAAATGATGAGTGTCATAGAGTAGCCAAATGCATTCGTCGTATGATTAGCCCTAGAGATTTTTTCTCAATGCAGGCAAACCTTTTCTTTGCATGCAGTGCAGGAGAGTATGACTGTCAAATTAGAGTGTTCAAAGTATCCATAGCCAGGTGCGGATCTTGGTGGTAGTAGCAAAATGCCTCATCATTGAACAGTCACCGCAAGCTGTTCAGACTCAGCCTGGACTGTGAAATTTGTTCAGACAGTATATGCTCAACATCTCTGCCGTCCGCAATGCTGTTCAGAATCAGCCTGGACTGTGAAATTTGTTCAGACAGTATATGCTCAACATCTCTGCCGTCCGCAATGCTGTTCAGCCCTCAGCGGACTCTCCTTGATGCCAGGGTGGTTTCCTGGTCGCAACATAATAGGGTTATTCATTCCTTCCAAGCATGCTGAGACATGACTAGAGAAGGTTGTGCTTGGGGCTAGCAGCCTCAACATGTACAAATTCTACTAAACCAAATCTGATGTCGGACCTATACTGGAGTGCCAGGTAAATGATGATTTTGTAGTAAGGGCATTACTCAGGCAATCTCTCCATTTCATTGGTGGGTGATCAAGTGGACATTCTTAGTTGTAAGCCTACCAGAATGTCACTTTTTGTGTCATCTATCGGCAGGCATGTATGCTACTACATGCTTGACATCACTTTTTGTTTCATCTATTGGCAGGCATATATACTACTGCCTTTTCTGCATTTTCTAAACAAAGTCATTGAAGGAGTTCTGAAGTCTCATTTCTTTTGATTTTATTTTTTCAAGCCTAGTTGCTTCAGGTCAATACTCATGCATATGTTAATGTGTTTACTGTGTTTCAGGTCTAGACTCAATTGTGTGTTATTGTGTTTATTGTGCATCAAGTCTATACTCATGTGTATGTTAATGTGTTCAGGTCTAGACTCATTTGTGTGTTTATTGTGTTTGAAGTCTATATTCATGTGAATGTTAATGTGTTTATTGTGTTTCAGATCTAAACTCATTTGTGTGTTTTTTGTGTTTCAGGTCTAGATTCATGTGTATGTTACTGTGTTTGTAGTAGTACAGCTCTATACTAATTTGTTTGTTATTGTTTTTGTAATGTTACACATCTATACTCATTTGTATATTAACTCATTCACTCCCAAATATTTAGGACCTCTTGACGCAATTTTTTTCTTATGCAAAACTCAAACACAACATCACTTAGTTGTGATCTATTTATCTTCAATAAAAGGTCCCTGAAATAACACATATCGTATACCAAACTGTTCATAATTGAGTCCAGAATTCAATAGAATACATATATTTTTGCAAATGGAGATGAACATTTGTGGATGAGGGCTTAAAGTTGCATAGGCCTTAATCATTTGTTATTTTTAAAATTTGTGAAAAAACATTTTCCACTCATCAACACATTATTCAGCTCTAAACCAATGCATCATTAACTTTCTGTTGACGATAATCTACAAGGGAAAATGTTCTGAAAGTTACATCTAATTTGGTGCAGTTGTTTTCACAGCATTCACAATTTACTGAAGGCCTGTGAAGTTGAAAACGTGCTCTAAAATGAAAGATGCAATCAATATCAGTGTGATTGTTTATAGTTTACGCACACCCAGAAAGAATGTTCCTGCTGTATTCAATATATATGTATACACATTTATATTATACACACTAGAATGGCTGTGCAGGATCTTGAATCTTTACTGAATTGTTGAGCTGTTACTACCATTGCTTGAGAAAAAAGAGGGCACCACCCTCTCGTCAGTAGATTTAGTTTCACTCTCATTGTTTGACTTAGAACTAGGCTTAGATTTTTTAAAATAGAAATGGCACTATCAGAACAATCATTATATTCATCATCACTACTGCTGGCAATAATATAATTTATCTATTACCAAAATTGCACTGTAGAAACTCTATTTGATCTGAATGAAGAACTAGATTCAAAGCTGCCCAACCCCCCCCCCCCCCCCCCCCCAACTCCCCACCCCGCCCTCCTTCCAAAATTATTTGTTTTTAATCCTATCCTAGGGAGCGCGTAGCGCACTGGCTTCGCATCTGAGTGGTTCTGGGTTCATTCCCCAGTTGAGGCGGTAATGTTTTTTTCAGACCGCAATGGCTCCCGGGTCGACCCAGCCTTAAATGGGTACCGGTTCAGTCCGGGAAGTAAAAGCGGCGAGGGAGAGGAGATGGCTACCGCCCTCATATAGCCGAGCCTTTGAAATGTGAGATCGCTAACACCTCACACCCCTACGGCAGTAATGCTATGGGATACTTTACTTTACAAAAATACATTTTTTTCAATTAAACCCGTGATGAAATTACAAAATTTGGGCTTTTATCAATAACTAAAATAAAACGTTTAGGATGAATAGGAATCGACAGATTTGATTTTGTGAACATAGTCATAAAAGCCAATACATCTGTCTTTTAAGAAATCTAGTAGCCAAGACTTCAGCGGATGGTAGTGAATGAGTTAATTTATGTGTTATATTTGATGTCTTTACGAATGTAGTTGCTGAATTTTTGTGTGTTTCAGGTCAATGCACATGATGTGTGGTGTTTTAGGTTTATATTAATTTGTATGTTAATGTATGTGTTGTATTTAAGACATGTTCTCATTGCAATGCATATATGTGTGTTCTGTTTCAGGTAACAGACAATGCAGTCAGGAATAACTCACAAAAGAGTGTCAGTTACTGCCCCTTGAGCCCATTTACAACAAACATTCTGAGTGTATTAATCAAGGGTGATGAAGATAACCCCTGGAGTGACCCTGCCTCCATCGAGTTCAAAACTGACGAGGCTCGTAAGTCATGACTTGTATGATCAGTAGTGTGCAAAAGGCTTGTCCAATCTTAACAGGATTGCCAATTTGGCTTTATGAGGCTGGCCCTTTATTGGTGATGGTTTTTTTGTTTGTTAGTTTTTTTGGGGGGGAGGGGGGGGGGGGGGGGGAGGAAATTCACTGCAGTTTTAGAGTCTTCATGGTATGTCTCTGCTTTTTGTGAGCTGGACTTCCCTTCTGTTTCTAAGAATCGACGTCACGCACTCCGGGCATACGCATAGGTGCTCAGTCTCTCTCATCAAATGGCGCAAATTTTGGATGCTGATGGTCCCTGTAGCTCGCTGGTTGCACACTCAACTGCACCCCACTCCGCTTGAACCTCGTCTAATGACAAAACTGTGCAGTCTGTGGATCGCTGCTTCATCCATTGCGGCGTCCTCATCCAGCAGACGGTCATTGATTGATTTCAAAATGTCACTTCTATCCATCACCAATGTGCCCATGATGGGAACTTGTGAAGCCATGATGTCAGCTCTTTCATTGCCCTGAACTCCGGCATGAGCAGGACTTCTCTTCCTCATTGCCTTCTTCTTGTCTCGTTTCTTTAAGCTGGACTTCCCTTCCTCATTGCCTTCCTTTTCTCTCCTTTTTGTGAGCTGGACTTCCCTTCCTCATTGCCTTTTTCAGGTCTCCTTTTTGTGAGCTGGACTTCCCTTCCTCATTGCCTTTTTCATGTCTCCTTTTTGTAAGCTAGACTTCCCTTCCTCATTGCCTTCCTTTTGTCTCCTTTTTGTGAGCTGGACTTCCCTTCCTCATTGCCTTTTTCATGTCTCCTTTTTGTGAGCTGGACTTCCCTTCCTCATTGCCTTCCTTTTGTCTCCTTTTTGTGAGCTGGACTTCCCTTCCTCATTGCCTTTTTCATGTCTCCTTTTTGTAAGCTAGACTTCCCTTCCTCATTGCCTTCCTTTTGTCTCCTTTTTGTGAGCTGGACTTCCCTTCCTCATTGCCTTTTTCATGTCTCCTTTTTTGTGAGCTGGACTTCCCTTCCTCATTGCCTTTTTCATGTCTCCTTTTTGTAAGCTAGACTTCCCTTCCTCATTGCCTACTTCTTGTCACCTTTTCACTTCCTATAAAGTATAAAGTGACCGCTTTAGTTGACACACTTGTAGAAAGCTTAAGTCAACACAATTGCTTGTACTCATGCGGCAATAGTTTTTGTAGCAGTTTGTTTTACATGACGAGGTTGCTAAATACACTTGGAAAAAATGTGTGTCCTGTTCTTTTCTTTACACGTACAACTAAGGTATCCTCACTGCCTTGCCTTGACTATTCCTGACAGAGTTTGGTATCCATTTATAATTATGAAAACATTCCACATCAACTAGATAAACATATCTTTGGTGTTCATCCTGAAAAAGACATTTATGACATTGTGTCATAATTTACAAAGAGGCTGTGATGTCTGTGCCTTTCGGTCCGATGCATCCAATTGCAGCATAGCATTTTTTGGACCAGGTTTACCTTCCCTTTTCAGTCCATAATCTCTTAGTCAAGCTGCATAGTTGAAGCTTGTTTCTAAGGCCACCACATGAAGGTGGAATAAGGTCTTAGTCAGTCACTGACCCTGGTAGGGACGGCGTAGGCTAGCGGTTAAGTGATGCTGCTCACAATCTGAAGGTACTGTGTTTGCTCCCCAATCACAGCAACGGACATTACACCTAGGAAGCAAACCATTAGAAAATGCAGGAGGAAGCAGACCTGTACATAAAATGCATGCCGAAGTCAGATGTACTGGGCCGACAGGCGCAAAATAAAAACATAGTACAATGCATACCGGCAAAAAAATATGGCCCTGGTGCAAGCTAATTTGCAAGCTAACCCCACTAATTTTGAGGTCTGCCTCTGTTTCTTCTGCTTTGTGGGTTTCCAGAACAGCAACTGTCTGCTTAATTTTATGAAGTTGTCAGCACTGTGATCAGCCTTCTGTAGTCACTATCAACAACATGTGTGTTAGTATAGCAAGCTGTACTGAAGAATCTCATATGTATTATTAGTTAATGTGTATATTACACTTCTATAGGTAAGATTATGTGACTACATGAAAGTACTGCACTTTACATTGTAGGCTGGCCTACATATAGGTTACTACGAGTAATAGTAAGAGCAATTTTATTATAAAGTGTATAGAAGAGTATGTACAACGGAATATCTTATTTCAGAACACAAAATGGCTCTTTAGCAATACTTCATGTAGGGATTGTGACGATTGAGCAGTATGCGTGTGTACAATATGACTGCTGCATATGTATATAAATATATATATATATATGTAGATTAATGTAGATAAATGTACAGTCATCAACATGGGTAGATCCAATATGAAACATAATTACAGAATGGGCGAAAACAATATTAGAAAGATAGAAAAGGAAAGGGACCTAGGGATTATAATAGATCATACAGATAAGGTGAGTGAGCAAGTCCAGGAAGCAGTAAAAAAGGCAAATGCAATGTTAGGTATGATAAAAATAAATATAAAAAATAGGAGCAATTAAGTGATAGTCAAACTGTATAAAGCATTAGTAAGACCTAGATTGGAGCACTGTGTACAGGTGTGGAGTCTTTATCATAGAGGAGATATACACATGCTGGAAAGGATACAAAAAAGAGCAACAAAGCTGAAAGTGGGTTTCCAGAATTACAGATGAGGAAACTCAGGAAAACCGGTTTACAGTGTCTTTAAAAGAGAAGAATTCGAGGTGGCTTAATACAGATTTATAAAATAATCAAAGAAACGGATAAATTAGACTATAACAAGTTTTTCAAAATACAACCACCTACAAGAACAAGAGGCCATAGCTACAAATTAACTACGGAAAGGTTCAAATTAGATATTAGGAAATATTGTTTTAATCAGAGAGGGGTGAATGCTTGGAATGCATTGCCACAGGAAGTAGTGGAGGCAGGGACAATTAATGCATTCAAGAATAGATTGGATGTGCATAGTTGTTAGACCAAGGTTATGTAAATTAAACTGGTTGTATACAGTCTCTGCAGAGTCTTCTAAACCAGTATAAAGACATTAAGTTAAGTTATATCAAATTGCACTGTGAAAGATTTCAAAACTGAAGACAAAACATCATTAATGAACAACAGCATGGGAGACTGCAAAAGTGGCAACTGACAAAGTCAAACAACAGATCTACCAACTAGACCGTGGCAACAGGCAAGTCACAATTGATGAAATAGTCATAGATTTCAACATGTGTCATTGCGCTGCACACAAAATTGTTAATCAGGACCTTGGTTCTAGGAGAGTATGTAAGCAGATGGATCCCACAGCAGTTGACGGCGAGGTAATGAAGGTGGTGGCAAATTAGTTAAAGGTTACACCTAAAGACTTTTTTCTAGAGGGCAAGTTAATGGATAGGTGGACAAAGTGTGTTGCAAGGCATGTCACAAAATAAGACACAAAATTTCTGGTTCACACTCTTGTTCAAATATTATGAATAAAATTACTGTTACCTAATGACTGTCCCTTGTATTATAAGTAGATCAGATAAACAGCATTAGACAAGAAATATACATTCTGAAATCTTTTTTGTCTTAACAATAAGAGTAAGAAAATGATGTCCTTCATTTATAGAACCATTAATTGGACCTCCAGTGACAGACACAAGCTATTATGCCATGGAATGTGTGACAGAAATGAGAGACGTCATACTGTATTGGAAGGTAAGTACCTTCTGAAATTCTTCTAAATGTTGTCCATCCTTGGATAGTGATGAAATCAGTTCACAATTTGGAGTCAAATATGCAGCAATGAGTGAGCCGACAATAGCAAGCTACTCATAAATTGCTGCTTACACCAGAGTCAGTGATCCACAAATGACAAAGACGCTTTTGTGTTAGTTTCGGAGAAACAAGAAGATGAAGGTGATATTGTTGAAAAACAGCACAAACATATAGACTAACTCGCTTTTGGCGTCCCTTGGTTGAAAAAAAACCACAAAAAAACCGCCTCGATGTCTACCGTAATGCCCATATGTCACTTCCACTATAAACGTAATTATTGTATCAACATAAACAAACTAAATAGATTTACCTCAGAAACAATTGCACAAACTTAACTGATTCACTCCAAAATATTTTGGACCTCTGGACGCAATTTTTCTCTATGTCAAACTCAAAAACAGCATCACTTAGTTGTGATCTGTTTATCTCCAATAAAAATTTCCTGAAAAATCACATATTATATATAAAACTCTTTACAATTGTGGCCATAATTTAATGGAATAGACATATTTCACAAATGGAAGTAAACGTGTGTATGAGAGATCATATAATCGTTTTTATTCTTAAAAATTATTAAAATAAATTGTTCTTCTCAGCAACACATCATTTAGCTGTAAACCAATACACAAATAACGTAATGACTTTCTGTAGACGGTAATCCACATGCGAAGATACTCTGAAAGCTACACCTAATTTGGTGCAGTTGTTTTCACAGTATTCATATTTTACTGAAGGCCTGTGAAGTTGAAAACGTGCTCTAAAATGAAAGATTCATCAATATCAGCACTAATTATAATTATATCAGTTCTAATTTACGCACACCCAGAAAGAATGTTCCTGCTGTATTCAATATATATGTATACACATTTATATTATATACACTAGAATGGCTGTGCAGGATCTTGAACCTTTACTGAATTTGTGAACTGTTACTACCATTGCTTGAGACAAAAGAGGGCACCGCTAGATTCAAGGCTTCCCTCGGAAAAAATAAATTTGGTTTCCAAGAATGAAAATAAACATTTTTTCAATGAAACACACACTAACTCTTTCGGTAATGAAAAGTACAAAATCTAGACTCCCGCCAATAACCAAAATAAAATATTTATGAGAACTCGGAATATGTGATTTTATGAACACACGATATATCGGTTCCTGAGTTTATGTGGGGAAAAATGGAAGCCGATGTATCGGCTCATGGGAATGAATGAGTTCTTTTTTTGCATTCGTTCTCAATCTTCCGCTGCCAAGCAGGGCTTTGCAAGTAGCAGAATGTAGTCCGGAGAATGGAATGCGTTGCCAAAAACGATGCCTATTACCAGTTGAACCGAAGAGAATTTGACAAAGTCTGGAAGGATGGACTTAGAGTCAAGCTAAGAAGAAGTGATGTTTGTGGGAAGATGTACAAGTGGATCAACCACTACCTCAAACAAAGAACGGCCAGAGTCCAAGTACAAGGGCAGATGAGCAAAAAGGTGACACTCGAGCAGGGAGTACCCCAAGGGGGAGTACTGTCACCCACACTCTTCCTGGTATATATAAACGATATTACAGAGAATATACCAAGAAGAGTCCATAGCTCAATGTTTGCAGACGATCTGGCTATGTGGACCTCTGAAAAGAATCTCACCATAGCAAGAAATCGGATGCAAACGGCCCTAACATCGCTGGAAGAGTGGGCGAACTCATGGCTGGTCAAAATAAACGAGGAGAAAACCACGTGCACAATATTCTCGCTCTCATTAAAACCCCAAAGTACCAAATTAAGCCTAAATGGCAAAATCCTGCAGCCAAACGACAACCCAACCTATCTGGGAGTCACATTTGATCGGCGCATGACATGGAAAAGTCAGATTGAGAGAAACCGAATGAAAGCCAGAGAAAGAATGGCGATCATGAGGAAACTTGCTGGCACAAGCTGGGGAGCTGACGAAGGCATACTAAAGAAACTGTACACTGAAAGAGTGAGACCAGTTCTCGAGTATGGCATCGCGGCATGGACAACAGCAGCGAAGGCGAACTTCGATAAAGTTAACAAACTTCAAAACCAAGCCATGAGAATCATAACAGGTGGCATGAAGTCAACGCCAATTGTAGAACTTGAAAAGATTACAAAACTGCAATCCATGACCGACAGAAGAGACTGCAGAGCCCAGCTGCAGTCAGAGAAACTCCGAAGACTGACGGACCATCCAATGTACCAGAGGCTAAACAATTTGGGAACTGGGAAACTAAAGCGGAGAAACTTTGCAGAAATAGCCAAAGCAAAGATGCACGAAGATCCCATAAACGCACTAACAACACCAAAACCCATCACTACTGTACGAAAACCTACTTGGAGGCAGGATATATTTCCAGAGGTGGTAGAAAATATACCAGGTATTGCAAACAAAAACTGCCAGACCGAAAAAGAAAGGAGAGACACTACCCTAAGCTTCATAACGAAAAGCTACCCAAGCATGGACTGGACCCATGCATACACCGACGGTTCTGTAACAAACACTACACAGAACGGAGGGGCAGGAGCATTCCTGAACCTACCAAATGGCAGAAAAATAACACTGTCATTCGCTACTGGTAAGTACACGAGCAATTTCAGAGCAGAGGCAGAGGCACTGAGGGCGGCAGTGGAAGAAATGGTAACACACAGTGAAAATGAGAGCCATATAGTCCTGCTGACAGATGCTCTCGAAGTAGTCACAGCGCTAAAAAGCCAGAAAAACACTGAGCTTAATGACTTAAGAGCAGCACTCTGCAAACTGTGCCAACAGTCCGCACCAAAAAGGGTAGTGGTACAGTGGGTTCCGTCACACTGCAACATCCAAGGCAACGAGGAGGCAGACAGACTGGCAAAAGAAGGTGCAAGGCTACCACAAATAGATACCAGTATGACGTACGAAGAGTCAAAACGGCTTATCAAAGCCAGGTACATGTCCAAATGGGAAACCGAACATACTGGTTACACCAAAAACGATGCCTATTACCAGTTGAACCGAAGAGAGCAGGTCGTTGTCTTCAGACTTCGCACTGGCCACAACAGACTGAGGTACCACCTCTTCAACAAATTGAAGATAGGGTGTACCGACGAATGCCCGTGCGGTACTGGTAAAATGACCACTGAACATCTGCTGCAGAACTGCCCGACATACGAGGATCAGAGAGAGCAGATGTGGCCATTGCCAGTGGAACTGCAAGACAAGCTCTATGGTAGTGGCGAGAGTCTCAGGATGACCGCCGCTTTTTTCGAGAAAATAATGGTTACTGTCTGACTGTGTACGCAGAAGAAGAAGAAGAAGAACCGAAGAGAGCAGGTCGTTGTCTTCAGACTTCGCACTGGCCACAACAGACTGAGGTACCACCTATTCAACAAATTGAAGATAGGGTGTACTGACGAATGCCCGTGCGGTACCGGTAAAATGACCGCTGAACATCTGCTGCAGAACTGCCCGACATACGAGGATCAGAGAGAGCAGATGTGGCCATTACCAGTGGAACTGCAAGACAAGTTCTATGGCAGTGGCGAGAGCCTCAGGATGACCGCCGCTTTTTTCGAAAAAATAATGGTTACTGTCTGACTGCGTACGAAGAAGAAGAAGAATGCGTTGTGTTGCTAGTTAACAGTTTGGCTCTGATATGTGCACCTTTTGGTCCGACACATTCGTCTTTGGCAGCAATGAAAGAGTTAACTTCTCCATTCTCAATAATGGGTGAATCGTCAAAGTCCAAGCGCAAAACAAGAAATCGTTTCTAAAAGGCTAACACAAATGTCAAAAATACCATTGCTTGTATCTAACTGTAAGGACGGAAGTCGAAACTCTCTACAATCAAATGAGCAGTATTGTTCAGACTATTTCTACAGAGCCATTCATTTATATAGTTCTCCATCACAAGTGATGAAGACCACTCTCTTTGTTCAGCCGTGTAGACAGTCGTATCACTTGCTGTGTCCGCTGAAATGGGTGACTTGCGCAGTGATTTGGATTAAAGTGAGGAAGAAACTGCGCCTTTTGTCAACCTCACTCACAGAGCCTAAGCTACCTTTTGCCAGTGGCAAGACATTCGAGACGACTGGAGATAGCATAGGATGCAGATTTTGCCTCAGGGTTACCACCGAAGCCTTTCCGTAAACATGTAACCCGCAGGGTAGAAAGGTGGGACGGCATCTAACGCAGTCTGTCGTGCCTTTTCGATAACCACAAGAGGTCGTATGGACAACACTCAGCGTGTGAGTGAGTCTGGCATCTCTCCCCAGCTGTATTCAGCTCATCATAGTAGCATCTAAAATTCCCACACGCCATATTCGTGAAGGTGAACCGGCAGAACTAACCCGTGAATTACGACACAGGTGTAAGCGTAGCGCCATTCAGCCGGCGTCCAGACCAGGATAAACGGATGGAAGAAATCACAAAAAAAGAACGAAATAACAAGTCCAGACGGAAAACAACTCCACGTTTCCGTGAACACAAGTGTAAGTCGTTGACTGGCGGCATCCATAATGATCCAAAACAGTAGAGAAATGTAGACTCGCAGCCAGTTATGGCGCCACATTTCATTTATATATGATTAGAATAACTGTTACTATGCAACGATATCGTAAGTCAATTTGGAATACTCTTAAAAGTGCCATTTTCGTGACGTCAGTCGATGTGAATCGACGCTAGTGCAATAAAGGTTAACAGGCGTAAGGATCAGCAGCACATAGAATCCTGAACACCAGCGAGCTAACTAAATGACTACAGATAAACAGGATAATTGTGCCAGATTTGGTTCTTATACAAGACACAAGAAAAGAAAATCATAATATATGAAAATAAAATGTCTGAACAAACATCAATGCTACCAGAAGAGACAGGATGAGAAATTCGAAATTGTATGTGAAGCTATCATGCACATTCATTTAGAATGTTACCTAATAGACCTGTGAATAGACCTTCTTCGTTTCCCGGCACTTGCCCTGGGAAACCAGATGACCATTGACCCATTAAATCTCTTTTTATGTGGAGTTTACAGAAAGTCTGTCTTATTTTTGTCCAATCATATCAACATTGGAGGCAGGGATAATTAGTGCATTTAAGAGCTTTTAGAGCAAGGAAATGTAAATGAAACTGGTTGTTTAGAGACTCTGCATAGTCTTCTAAACCAGTATAAAAACATTAAGTTAAGCTACCACTAGACATTTGCATCACTATTTCCGGGCGTTCATTGCTTTTAAACCAATCTACTTTGTTGACATAGTTGTCTGCTGTTTTTGATACACATTACATTTTTGTTCCGAGAAATGGCTTCAAACACAAATGATCACAAGTGAAGATTCTCAGCCAAGCAAGCATCAGCACTTATTCAATCATGGATTGAATTAGAACATGATGACTTATCAAGTGGTGATAGCTCGATATTTCGTACTAAAACAATTATAATAGTTCTTCAGATTCTAAAGACATAAGACTGGCTTGACCTAGTTCTAGGTATAGTGACTAGCTACTAGAGGAACAAATAATGTTCCAATAACTGAAGTAGAAGATCGAGATAGATCCGAGCTTAGACATTTAAGATCAAGTACACCTGATAATTCCATTAAGCAATATATATAGTTTTATTTTTCAAATATTAAATATAAATACTAAAACAGAAAGTGTACATTTGTAAATTATGATTTTTTTCTAATTGTGACAATCAATTTCAAAATGCATGCAGAATGGTTATTTATAACAAGACACATAAAACTGTCCTAACTTCTGTGAAAATGAATATATTCTACAATGATCCTGAATTTAGAAGTTTCTAGATTGCTGAAAGATTTATAAATAATTGTAAGTACAACATTTTTTTGTTCTGTTTTGTAAATTGACATTTTTTTCTATTCCAATCTTTATATATCTTTCATAAATGTTTAAAACTGTTTATATGTTTAACTATGATCGTATAATAGGTCTTTCACTTCTGCATATTTTGACACAGTAACACTTTAGTTTATCCTTATAAATAAATATATTAATTTAAAATCAGTAACAGCAGCCAAGTATAAAAAGTAGCTGCTTAAAATGAGCTTCTAAACATATGGTTTTTGAGCGTATATGCTAAGAGTTAGTAAGAGTTAACACAAATTAATTTGAAAAATTTAATGGTATATTGTACAAGGTGTGTTCAAATAAAACCCAATGGCTTTGTTACAAACATAGGAAGGTAACATCGTCTGGTGTGACAGAATTAAATATAGCAATTGTTAGGAAGTAAACATGCTACAGGGTTATTTAGCAAAAGTCGGCATAGGCATTCAGACATGCATACCACTGTTTGGGTAGACAGTGGATGCCGTCCGAAAAAATTATTTTGGTCGCTCTTTGAACCACTTGGTCAACGAGGCCTGACGTCTGCATTGGAGTCGAATCTTTGTCCCTTCAGAAATTTTGTTAAGGGTCCGAACAAATGGAAGTGACAATGGGACATATTGGGGCTATAGGATGGGTGTGGCAGTATTTCCCACCTTTTCTGTGCTAACGCTTTCTGAGCAATGTTTGCGACATGTGGACAAGCATTGTTGTGCAACAGAATCACACCATGTGAAAGCATGCCAGGTCGTTTATTCTTGATTGCTGTATGAAACTTGTCTCGTGTGTCATTGTAGCGAATGGCAATGATGTTCACGCCAGGATCTTTAAACTCTACCAACAAAAGTCCCTGATAGTAAAAAAATGATGTCAGTATAACCTTACCAGCAGAAATGTGTGACTTCAATTTTTTTAGTTTCGGTGATAGCGGATGTTTCCATTGCATGCTAGCAGTTTAGCTGCTCAGCTCAAAGTGATGGCACCATTATTCATCACCTGCCACTATACGCAAAAGAAATGAAACACCCTCCTCTTCGTATCGCAGCAACTCTGTCCCATGCGTTCTTCCTAATGTTGGTTGTTCAGCAACCGAGGTACCCATTGTTAACACACCTTCCGATACTTCAGTTTCTTGCTAACCACCATTTGAACTGTCCCTAACGGTACAGCGAATTCCTCTGCTAGTGAATATAAGCTCTGGCAATGGTCCACCCAAATTGCTGCATCAATTTTGGCGATGACATCTTCTGACAGAACAATATGCGCCTGACCTGTCTCGAAAGATCTTTCGTTAACTCACTTTTTCTTTAAACATCGTTGTCCTGTTCTTCATTGTTGTCTTTGACACACTTTCGTCACCATACACTGCCTGCATTCTGTGAAGAATGTCAACTGGTTGACATCCTTCAGCTGTTAGAAACCGAATCACTGCTCGCTGATCAACTCTGGACGAATTCCGTATCACACCCACATAGTTTTCAATGGTCTGCTGAGGAAACTATGAGTCGGAGGATAATTAAATTTGGCAAACTTGACAGTTGGTATGTGCTGTTTACATTTGAAGTGACGTCATCATGCGAATTGTACGTATGTTTATTTGGTGTAGTTCGGTCCAATTTCATTTGAACACACCTCGTATATGCACTAGTTGACACTATAAATTGGAAGGATTTATGGTGATTCATATTGCAAATTAATTGCATGGAATGGTTAATAAAATTAGACAGTTCTTTGGAAATGTATATGTGTGTGTATGTATATGTGTGTCTGTGCATTTGTACGTACAAGTGCTTTAATACCCGGCTTCAGTAGTAGATACAAATGAAGTTCAACATGTTTATGCAATAAATGGAAAGAAATTTACAATGTTGAATTTTACTGGGGATCAAGACGCTGAGCTGCAGTGATCAGCGACCCATAGCTGACTGCTAGCGTCAGGGCCAGCGAACCAGAGCTGCCAAGACCCTTCTACACCTCCACGCAGTGATCCTGGATAACAGGCTGCAACAGAGCAGACTGGCTAAGGAGAAGGGATCAAAGAGGGAATGCTAACTAGGTACTCAAAAAATGCTTGCTGAAGTCGGATGTGTTGGACCAAAAGGTGCAAATATCACAGTCAAGCTGTAAACTATGACACAACTCATTCCGTTCTCTGGACTACATTCTGCTACTTAAGCCCATTCAGGGTTTGGTAGCAGGAGATTGAGAACGAACGAAGAAGAAGAAGAATTTTACTGTTGTCAAAATTGGTTAGGGTGTCAGCTCATCATGTCAGTATTTGCAGGTAAGCAATATTCTTTTGTAACCATATGTCCATAACTCATACAGGGTACGACAGGAACGTTGAAGTGGCAAATTTGAACCCATCGTGCCAAATTTGTTGATGAGACAGTTCTAATTTTTTTTAAATTATTTAGTCAAGTCCTTTGCTAGGTAAAAAAAAAAATAAAGTTCCACTAATATAGAAAAGTGATCATTTGCCCATAGCTAATGAAGGGAAAGACATTGTGGCTTGATATAAGTTGCACATATCTAGAAATCGGCCATAGAATGTTCACTAAAAATTTCAGCTCAGTATGACTTTCTGTTAATGAGTTATGGCGGCTTCGAACATACAAATGCACAGACTTACATAAATATAGTATAGATGTATGTGTGTGTGTGTGTGTGTGCATGCATCATTTCATCTGATTTTCTGAATGGCTCTATTAATTTCCTAACTGTATCTTAACCCCAGCTGTCAATCGTCACTTAATAAGCCTATATTGGGCTATCATATTGACATTTGTCCATAAAACTCTAGCTGCCCAGGCTCTCTTTTCCACAATTTTTTTCCCTGATTTTTTTCAGCGGCCCTATTCATCTCTTCATCTGTGTGTTCCATTCCATTGCAAGCCTAGTTACAAAGACTTCTTTCTAACGATGAGTTCTACTTATCTTGACTTTTTCTTCCCAATCTCAAGCTGTATTGGTTATTTTATTTGTTTTTGCTACCAATTTTTCTCAGAAGAACAACTTGTTGGACTATTTGTATACTGATTTATCATATTACAGGACCCTTTGACAAATACCTTGCAAGGTGAGCTAACACAGTTTGTAATAACAGAAGATGAAAAAACTATCCAACTACGCAAAGGAATGAACTACCACAAAGCCACTCTCAACTGTAGTGTTGCTCATTCCATACTTATTTACTCTGCAACAAAGGTCGGAAGATCAATCAAACCTTCAGAGATTATTGTGCCGAAGCAGAGTGATGGTAATACTTACTTTTATCTTTACATCTTGCTGTCTGTGTACATTATTTAGGACAGAGACAGAAGTCCTCCACTTCTACTAATCTGCAACTAAATGTGTACAAAGACATTGTTCTTATTATTGTTACCTCTTTACAGTCCGACCAATTTTTATCTTGCAACCCAAGGAAAGTGCTGCAACTCTGTATGTTTAATAGTTCGGTTTTACAAAAAAAATTAAAATCTATTAATATTAAATCAATTGAGTGGGATCAAGATGCTGAGCAGCAAATGAGCTGCAGTGGTCAGCGACCCATAGCTGACTGCTAGCGTCAGCGCCAGCGAACCATAGCTGCCAATACCCTTCTACACCTCCACGTGGTGATCCTGGAGAACAGGCTGCAGCAGGGCAGACTGGCTAAGGAGAAGGGATCGAAGAGGGAATGCTAACCCGGTACTCAAAAAATGCTTGCTGAAGTCGGATGTGTTGGACCGAAAGGTGCAAATATCGCAGCCAAGCTGTAAAACTACGACACAACGCATTCCGTTCTCTGGACTACATTCTGCTACTTAAGCCCTTTCAGGGTTTGGTAGCAGGAGATTGAGAACGAACGACGAAGAAGAAGAAACCAATTGAGCTAAAGTTACAATCTAAAGATCTTAAGACACGTAATTCAACTATGAAATATTTATACAATAAAAATATATATTAGTTTTGAATGTTGTTAATGTGAAGGGGAAGCACCACTTTTTCTCAATGCATGCAGTGGTAGTTTTATGTTATCCTATTGATAACTTTACTACATTCACTTTCTTCTGCGTTCCATTTAAAGTCTAAATTGGATGTATTGAATATCCATGTGTAATTCAGATGTATTATCATTAACCTAATAAAAAAATAAGTAATTTCTCTGCTCATGAACTTGCATTTTCATCGGGCAGAACTTTAGAAATTCACAGGAAACTCTTCATTAAACGAAAACTGTGCATGCACCGGATATTTCGCTTTACTTTAGTCCTGTATGTAAACGTGGGCTCTAAACTAAACAGCTAAACACCAGTGTTAGATTAAGATTTTTACTGAATTGGATTGTAACGGATGTTTTCATGCTACTAGTGCCTACCAAACAGGACTATAAAGAGTTAATTGGTTTAATTTTATTAAAGGTTTTGAATGTTAATTTTTGGTGCAAAGTGTACAATCACTAAAATAACATGGTTTATGTTAGGTTGTGTTTTAGCATCAGGGTTTTTTTTTATTGTTGTGTTTCTGTGAATTATGCTTCCTTGGTATGAGTTCTCTCCTCCACTGATTGAACTAATGAGTTAATGAATTCTCTCCTCAACTGATTGAAGGAATGAATTAATTAATTTTCTCCTCAACCGATTGAAGGAATGAGTTAATGAATTCTCTCTTCAACTGATTGATCGAATGAGTTGATGAATTCTCTCTTCAGCTAATTGAATTAGTTTTCTCTTTAACTGATTGAGTGAATGAGTTTTTTCTTCAGCTGATTGAAGGAATGAGTTAATGAATTCTCTCTTCAACTGATTGATCGAATGAGTTAATGAATTCTCTCTTCAACTGATTGATCAAATGAGTTGATGAATTCTCTTTTCAGCTGATTGAATTAGTTTTCTCTTCAGCTCATTGAATGAATGAGTTTTCTTTTCAACTGATTGAGTGAATGAGTTTTCTCTTCAGCTGATGGAACAAATGAATAAGAGGCTTTGCTAAAGCTCATTGCAAACAATAGCAGAAATATCAGCAATGTTGAAATGTCAGTTTGCCATGAGAACAAAAGTTGACATATCCTAAATATTTAATCTAGGAAGGTCTCTATCAAAGATTGATTGTACAAACAGAAGCAGCACAAATATAAACTATTTAAGAATTGACTTCACAATATACCAAACATACCCATAGCTGTTGTGGATTCTGATGGTTTCCGTATCTGGCTGGTTGTACACATTCTTGCTTCACCCTCTCAGTCGCCCATCTTTGCTGGACTAGCTTATGGTTATTGCAAAACTTGGTATTGAGATCAAACTGAACAAATATGATTAATATTAAAAACTGACATTGACTACTGCCTCCACAACTATTTTGCTATTGAAAAATGATTTGATGGGCAAATCTCTACTGCGTCCACAGGCTACCAATGATAAATGATTTGATCTACAAATCTCGTCTCCACAGGCTACCAATGATAAATGATTTGATCTGCAAATCTCGCCTCCACAGGCTACCAATGATAAATGATTTGACCTACAAATCTCGCCTCCACAGGCTACCAATGATAAATGATTTGACCTACAAATCTTGCCTCCACAGGCTACCAATGATAAATGATTTGATCTACAAATCTCGCCTCCACTGGCTACCAATGATAAATGATTTGACCTACAAATCTCGCTTCCACAGGCTACCAATGATAAATGATTTGACCTACAAATCTCGCCTCCACAGGCTACCAATGATAAATGATTTGATCTACAAATCTCGCCTCCACAGGCTACCAATGATAAATGATTTGACCTACAAATCTCGCCTCCACAGGCTACCAATGATAGATGATTTGATTTACAAATACATACTGCCTCCACAGAGCTACCAATGGCAAAGGATTTGACAGTCATGATGCGTACCATGAATACGTCTTTCACTGAAGAAGAAGTATTGAGTCTCACAGTCAAATGGGACCCAGGACTGCTGAGAGGGAAGAATGTCACCTTCATATTTTACATGTGCCAGGACACTAATGTTCCCTATACATGTTTTGTGAGTACCACCCTAATGTCTTTTTTTTCTCCACTACAGATCGTCCCCTTTAAGTAGGTCTGTCGTTGCCATCACTCGATGTTACTCATTTTGAGTTCTTTGCTCATGACAATGTTTCTTTGGTAGCTGCTCCAGTTGCTATTTATATATCCTCAGGCTCATTGAAGAAGGTGGGCTTGGGCCCTTCTGGATGTAGTCTAGAATGAGGCTTCTCATTAGGTTCACTACTTTGGGGATAACTATGTCGATCTCCACCTCATTGTCTAGGCTGCTATAAGACAACCTGTTTCTAGGAGTACAACAATGGCATTATGTGAGGTCTTTATCAGTATGTTTCACCTGACCCAGATGTTATTCAGCCCCCAAAAGAAGGTCTATGAAGCCAACAAAGCCATTCCATCTTTGCAGTGTAGGTGTCTGTATCACTGCCTTATATGAAGTTGCCAGGCGAGGAAGACTAACATCTGGTCAGGCAAAATATACTGATCAGACAATTTAGTCAGGGTTAGGCAAAATATACTGATCATACATATTAGTCAGGGTCAGGTAAAATATACTGACCAAGACCCTCACCTCAGCTTCCTTGTAGCCCTCACTGGAAACGGGCTGTTTTCATGGCAGCCTGGCTTACAAGGTGACGGATCAACGTGATTCCCGAAGTAGAGAGCGACATGTAGATAAAACCAAGCATAGCACAACTGCCTGGAGGACCCCGGTCCACCTTTATCAGCACGCTCGGGATGTGGGGAATGTTACTGCGACCCACCACTTAAATTCCTTTTCAGGGTGCACAAAAGAGTAAACATACTCATTGTGGCCATTCGAAACAACATGAAGTTTCCATCCCCATGAACAACCTTTTGTAGTCACCTTCAACGACATAATAAGGTACAGTTGCATAGTTCTTCCCTCTTCAATAACGGCTGTCAAGATACTTTTTAGAAGAAAATAAGTTATGACATTGTTAATCCCTCTATGATGGAATGCTCTTATTAGTTAAAATAATATCTCATTCCCCAGTTGAGGCGGAAATGTTTTTTCAGACCGCAATGGCTCCCGGGTCGACTAATCCTTAATTGGGTACCGGTTCAGTCCAGGAAGTTAAAGCGGCAAGGGAGAGGAGATGGCTACCGCCCTCATATAGCCGAGATTTGAAATGTGAGATTGCTAAACACCTTACACCCCTAAGGCAGTAATGCTATGGGTTACTTTACTTTAAAGAGACACAATACACTGCTGAAAACAATATTGGAGGAAAAGGTTGAAGGCAGACGAGCAATAGATAGATAGCGCTATATGGGGGAGAGCAACATCAAGAGATGGACTATTAACAGTCTGACAGAGTGTACCATCAAGGCAAGAAACAGAAGATGTTGTAGGTCCAATGCAGTCAAGCTTTGATGCGGAGGTGGCACTTGACGTCATCATTAATTTATGTTATTCTTGTCATTGAAATGATGTAATTCTATATACAACATCAAAATGTATTGCTAACATTAGCAAGCAAGCTACTACAATATTATGGGTAGGAACATTGTGAATAGAAAATATGTTTTGTGTTGTAATATACAGCACGAAAACCAACGCAATGCTCAATCGTTTCACCAATTGTGATCCAGTTTTCCTTGACGGGGTGCGATTAGAGGATGTCAACGAGTAAATCTGTCTTGAGGGCTTCCTTAATGTGGAGAATAACCTGGAACCTGAAATGAAAAGATGTTGCCGCACGGGCTGGGCAGCCTTCTCGTCCATAAACATAGTTCTGGATGATTGGCAAGACAAGAACCTACGAGCCTCTTTCTTCAATTTCGCTGTACCCCTGTGATGTGCTACGGTGCTGAGACATGGACACACAAAAATTCACTGGAGGACAAATTGAGAGTGACCTAGGCCTCTCTTGAGAGACACTTGGTAGGAATCACTCTTCAGAACCAACGTATGCAAAATCTCCACAATTCTGACATACAGCGAATTGCCCTTGATGAATGATGCGGTAATCTATGCAGACAAGGCAAAATATAGATGGGCAGGTCACATGTTTCCATGACACGATAGTCGATGGAGCATGGCGACAGCAATCTGGTACCCCCAAGGTGGTTGTTGTTGTTGTTGTGTAATAGCCACAATGAGTAAGTTTACTTTTTTGTGCGCTCTGAAAAGTACGTAAAGTGGCTGGTTGTAGTAGCTTTCCTAACATCCCGAGCATGCTGACAAAAGGTGGGCCGGGGCCCTCCAGGCGGTTGCGCTGTGCTTGAATTCATCTGCATGATGTTCACTACTACGGGGATCACGTCGATCCACATCTCGTCATCCAGACTGCCTTAAAAAAACAGCCTTTTTCCAGGGAATGCCACATGGAAGAGAGATAGTGGTCTTGGTCATTATATTGTTCCTGGCCCTGACCGATGCGATGGTCAGTATATTGTGCCTGACCAGGCTAGCGTCTCAGCTGCTCACCTCCAGGGTAAAAAGAGACAAAGGGGAAAACTTTCAATGTATTGGTCAGTCTCTTTTGTTGAACAGAACAATATCCGTGACGCCTCTAGAGGAGTGCTTACCACACACTGGACTTATGTAGCCCAAGACAGGGTCTCTAGAGACGAAGTTGGGACCCACAGTTGCGATGAGAAAAGGATCAACAAGATTAACCCTACCAGACCGCTGTCCCCATTTTTCTGTAATTTCCTTAAGTGCCGCTAAACCGCTGGACCTAATTTTCGGTAATTTGGATAGTACGTCATAAAATGCGTCAGAATCTAAAAATAACCAACCAATCGTGGTCAATCCTCGTGATTAGTCATTGCAAATGGCTGCCTCCATGTTTGACTTGATTTTGTGGGGTTTAACGTGAACAAATTCGGAAAATTGACAATGAAACGAACGGCTGATGAACCAAGCACTTCAACAGGAAAGCAAAGTAAGTCTAGGCTTATGACAGTCCAACAGGTGATCAATAATTTGGTTGATTCAGACTCTGTTCAAGTGAAACAGACAGTGAGAGCTCGAGTGATGAGATGAAGGCTTTTCTTGGACTGAGGTTCTATATGGAATACTCATGTATAAAGCCCAGCTATCAGGATTATTGGACAAATGAGGGCTCTTTGTTGTGTTTACTCCCGGATTTCGAAATGTTTTATGACTCGAGACAGATTCATTGCCTTTTGCTGGGTGGATTGGCACACAAAGGTGGAATATTGACGCTAGATGAAAGGTAAACCCATTTTCTACAATGTCTCCAAGTTACATCTTATTCTAACCACTTGTTTGCATGTAACTAACATTTTTCTATATCATGTTGGTTTTTTCTCTTTAATGCTCTGGAACCTAGGAATGTTGGACAGTTGGGTTCAGGGCCTTAGGTCTAGTAGGGTTTAGATATACAGGGTTACGCTGCCTCTGCCATTACTAGGAGTTAAGTTGGGCTGTATTTTTACGTGACTTTAATTTTACTCAGTCACACTCTTACTCTAAACTATTAAAGACCTTTAGCTGAGCCCTTAGGTTCAGAGAAACACTGTTCTATATGCAATACTCTTATATGATGTAGGAATAGCTCCTTCACTTAGTTACTCCTTTTCTACCCCTATGAGAGCATAGAGGTCTTTTTTTATACTTGCATCCATCGAGTGTGCAGACAAATAGGTGATTGGACTGTTGTGTCTTTGCATGATGGAGGGGCTGCCTCATTTTGGCTTTCATGCAGGCCACTATTGGTTAGGAATTTTGTTACTCGTAGAATGTTTGCCAATGGGAGTTTGGAAAAGAGGGAGACCAAAGGAAACATTCAGAAGAACAATCATCCAAGAAGGCTCATCTATAGGCCTCAGCACCATACAAGATCTAAAAACAGTGGCATCACACCGTTCCAACTGGAGATTATTTGTTTCTGTCTTATGCATTGTATTTGGCACACAAAGAATATAGATAGATAGACATAGATAGAATGTTTGCCAGGATAGGGGCTAGCAGGCTGCTCTTTTTAATGTTCAGCTGCCAAGGGTTCTTTTACTTGCCCATCTTGTACAAGGTATCTCGCAAGTTTATCACCCATATCCAATAAGACTAGATGCCAGGTCTTACCATCCTTGAAATGAGGGAATGCTTGAAACTTGTGGAATTTGAAGCACCCACTGTTTTACACTTTTATGTGTTTCTTGAGAATTGAGCACCTTACCTAACCATAGCTACCTCCAAGTTAAAAAATTATGGATAGAAAATAAAGTATATTAATTGTGCCACAAAATACAGGACTACTCGGCCTGCTCCCACAACATGGAACTCAGTTGTGTTTCTGTTGATTTTTAAAAAAACTTAATTTGCATTCAGCCGTGATCTTACTGGAACTGCTAGAGACCTTTTTCTGAGCCCTCAGGTTCTATTTCTGTTGATTTTTTTAAAGAAACTTAATTTGTATTCAGTCATGATCTTACTGGAACTGCTGGAGACCTTTCTCTGAGCCGTCAGGTTCTATTTCTGTTGATTTTTTTAAAGAAACTTAATTTGTATTCAGTCATGATCTTACTGGAACTGCTGGAGACCTTTTTCTGAGCCCTCAGGTTCTATTTCTGTTGATTTTTTTAAAGAAACTTAATTTGTATTCAGTCATGATCTTACTGGAACTGCTGGAGACCTTTCTCTGAGCCGTCAGGTTCTATTTCTGTTGATTTTTTTAAAGAAACTTAATTTGTATTCAGTCATGATCTTACTGGAACTGCTGGAGACCTTTTTCTGAGCCCTCAGGTTCTATTTCTGTTGATTTTTTTAAAGAAACTTAATTTGTATTCAGTCATGATCTTACTGGAACTGCTGGAGACCTTTCTCTGAGCCCTCAGGTTCTATTTCTGTTGATTTTTTTAAAGAAACTTAATTTGTATTCAGTCATGATCTTACTGGAACTGCTGGAGACCTTTCTCTGAGCCCTCAGGTTCTATTTCTGTTGATTTTTTTAAAGAAACTTAATTTGTATTCAGTCATGATCTTACTGGAACTGCTGGAGACCTTTTTCTGAGCCGTCAGGTTCTATTTCTGTTGATTTTTTTAAAGAAACTTAATTTGTATTCAGTCATGATCTTACTGGAACTGCTGGAGACCTTTCTCTGAGCCCTCAGGTTCTATTTCTGTTGATTTTTTTAAAGAAACTTAATTTGTATTCAGTCATGATCTTACTGGAACTGCTGGAGACCTTTCTCTGAGCCCTCAGGTTCTATTTCTGTTGATTTTTTTAAAGAAACTTAATTTGTATTCAGCCATGATCTTACTGGAACTGCTGGAGACCTTTCTCTGAGCCCTCAGGTTCTATTTCTGTTGATTTTTTTAAAGAAACTTAATTTGTATTCAGTCATGATCTTACTGGAACTGCTGGAGACCTTTCTCTGAGCCCTCAGGTTCTATTTCTGTTGATTTTTTTAAAGAAACTTAATTTGTATTCAGTCATGATCTTACTGGAACTGCTGGAGACCTTTCTCTGAGCCCTCAGGTTCTATTTCTGTTGATTTTTTTAAAGAAACTTAATTTGTATTCAGTCATGATCTTACTGGAACTGCTGGAGACCTTTCTCTGAGCCCTCAGGTTCTATTTCTGTTGATTTTTTTAAAGAAACTTAATTTGTATTCAGTCATGATCTTACTGGAACTGCTGGAGACCTTTCTCTGAGCCCTCAGGTTCTATTTCTGTTGATTTTTTTAAAGAAACTTAATTTGTATTCAGTCATGATCTTACTGGAACTGCTGGAGACCTTTCTCTGAGCCCTCAGGTTCTATTTCTGTTGATTTTTTTAAAGAAACTTAATTTGTATTCAGTCATGATCTTACTGGAACTGCTGGAGACCTTTCTCTGAGCCCTCAGGTTCTATTTCTGTTGATTTTTTTAAAGAAACTTAATTTGTATTCAGTCATGATCTTACTGGAACTGCTGGAGACCTTTCTCTGAGCCCTCAGGTTCTATTTCTGTTGATTTTTTTAAAGAAACTTAATTTGTATTCAGTCATGATCTTACTGGAACTGCTGGAGACCTTTCTCTGAGCCCTCAGGTTCTATTTCTGTTGATTTTTTTAAAGAAACTTAATTTGTATTCAGTCATGATCTTACTGGAACTGCTGGAGACCTTTCTCTGAGCCCTCAGGTTCTATTTCTGTTGATTTTTTTAAAGAAACTTAATTTGCATTCAGCCGTGATCTTACTGGAACTGCTGGAGACCTTTCTCTGAGCCCTCAGGTTCTATTTCTGTTGATTTTTTTAAAGAAACTTAATTTGTATTCAGTCATGATCTTACTGGAACTGCTGGAGACCTTTCTCTGAGCCCTCAGGTTCTATTTCTGTTGATTTTTTTAAAGAAACTTAATTTGTATTCAGTCATGATCTTACTGGAACTGCTAGAGACCTTTTTCTGAGCCCTCAGGTTCTATTTCTGTTGATTTTTTTAAAGAAACTTAATTTGTATTCAGTCATGATCTTACTGGAACTAGAGACCTTTCTCTGAGCCCTCAGGTTCTATTTCTGTTGATTTTTTTAAAGAAACTTAATTTGTATTCAGTCATGATCTTACTGGAACTGCTAGAGACCTTTTTCTGAGCCCTCAGGTTCTATTTCTGTTGATTTTTTTAAAGAAACTTAATTTGCATTCAGTCATGATCTTACTGGAACTGCTGGAGACCTTTCTCTGAGCCCTCAGGTTCTATTTCTGTTGATTTTTTTAAAGAAACTTAATTTGTATTCAGTCATGATCTTACTGGAACTGCTAGAGACCTTTTTCTGAGCCCTCAGGTTCTATTTCTGTTGATTTTTAAAGAAACTTAATTTGTATTCAGTCATGATCTTACTGGAACTGCTGGAGACCTTTCTCTGAGCCCTCAGGTTCTATTTCTGTTGATTTTTTTAAAGAAACTTAATTTGTATTCAGTCATGATCTTACTGGAACTGCTAGAGACCTTTTTCTGAGCCCTCAGGTTCTATTTCTGTTGATTTTTTTAAAGAAACTTAATTTGTATTCAGTCATGATCTTACTGGAACTGCTGGAGACCTTTCTCTGAGCCCTCAGGTTCTATTTCTGTTGATTTTTTTAAAGAAACTTAATTTGTATTCAGTCATGATCTTACTGGAACTGCTGGAGACCTTTCTCTGAGCCCTCAGGTTCTATTTCTGTTGATTTTTTTAAAGAAACTTAATTTGTATTCAGTCATGATCTTACTGGAACTGCTAGAGACCTTTCTCTGAGCCCTCAGGTTCTATTTCTGTTGATTTTTTTAAAGAAACTTAATTTGTATTCAGTCATGATCTTACTGGAACTGCTGGAGACCTTTCTCTGAGCCCTCAGGTTCTATTTCTGTTGATTTTTTTAAAGAAACTTAATTTGTATTCAGTCATGATCTTACTGGAACTGCTAGAGACCTTTTTCTGAGCCCTCAGGTTCTATTTCTGTTGATTTTTAAAGAAACTTAATTTGTATTCAGTCATGATCTTACTGGAACTGCTGGAGACCTTTCTCTGAGCCCTCAGGTTCTATTTCTGTTGATTTTTAAAGAAACTTAATTTGTATTCAGTCATGATCTTACTGGAACTGCTGGAGACCTTTCTCTGAGCCCTCAGGTTCTATTTCTGTTGATTTTTTTAAAGAAACTTGTATTCAGTCATGATCTTACTGGAACTGCTGGAGACCTTTCTCTGAGCCCTCAGGTTCTATTTCTGTTGATTTTTTTAAAGAAACTTGTATTCAGTCATGATCTTACTGGAACTGCTGGAGACCTTTCTCTGAGCCCTCAGGTTCTATTTCTGTTGATTTTTTTAAAGAAACTTGTATTCAGTCATGATCTTACTGGAACTGCTGGAGACCTTTCTCTGAGCCGTCAGGTTCTGAGATGCACCAGTTGAGAAATCCTGCTCTAGCTAGATACATATGGGGTATAGGAATAATAATAATATTCGTCTAGGCATCTAAGGCCTGTTGCGTCGGTCGACCACTACCATGTCCAGCTGCTGAGACTATAGCCAAACCTTGTCCAGTACTGAAAAATAGACTGCTGTCTGCATTAGCCATGTAGAACAGGGGCAGCCTCTCCTACTCTTCTAGCCGGCCGGTGGGAGACCGCTGTTACATGCAACTGATTTAAGCATGATCTGGCGAGCCGGAACTTCCTGGTCCAGTCGAACCACATGTCCGAACACAGACAGGTGGTGACCGACCAGAGTGTCTAAGATGGAAGGAAGAATTGTCAGTGCAGAGAGGTTGAAATTGCGGACAAGACCAAACCACTGGATACTGAGGATGAGTTGCACATGTGAAAGGCATTGAGCCTTGACTTGGACTCAACTTGTATATAGGGATACGAGAATGAATAAATCATTTCAATTGGAGATCTGTAGAAGATGGACAGAAAATTATAAAATTCTCACTCAACAAATGGTAATTGAAGTCCAATCGTTATTTCCCTGTTGCTAGTAATTATAAATTCTAGCAATTTATTGTAACTTTGCTACTACTGGGACTATAGACCAATGGTCTCATAACAATAGCTTATATACTTACTCAGTTTTGCTTTGACAGACAAGGCCTGTAACTTCTCTACCACTGGGACTATAGATCAATGGTCTCATAACAATAGCTTATATACTTACTCAGTTTTGCTTTGACAGACAAGGCCTGTAACTTCTCTACCACTCGGACTATAGATCAATGGTCTCATAACAATAGCTTATATACTTACTCAGTTTTGCTTTGACAGACAAGGCCTGTAACTTCTCTACCACTCGGACTATGGACTAATTTTCTTGTAACAATAGCTTATATACTCAGTTTTACTATGACAGACAAGGCTTGTAACTTTTCTACCACTGGGACTATAGACAAATAGTCTTGTCTTGTCTTGTCCATTTGTGCCATGAAGTGTCATGGGGATGCCGTAGTTTTCTGTCCAGGTCCAGATGCGCCACTGAAGTAGTCGTCATCCAATAACGATTTAGAATATCCACAACATCTCCTATTCATCTAGTTCTCGGTCGGCCACAGTTGCGAAAACCCAAATGCCGTGTGTTACAGGCGTACAGGGGTAGTTGGTCAGGTTGTATTCTCAACCACTTGATTCTCTCCTCATCAGTATATTCAGTGCAGGATCTTGCCTTAACTATTTTTCTCACATCTTCATTGGACACATATTCTGTCTCTCCTCGTTACGTTGATTGTTTTCTGGAGGCATCTTATCTCACGTGTCATGATCTTTCTCGCTAGAGATTTTGTTAAAGTCCATGTTTGGTACTGGTAACAGAGAGTTGGCATGAATATACTGTTGATCATCATTATTTTTGTGGACATGTTTATGTTAGAGCGTTTTAATAATGGTGACAGCTGGTATGCAATTGCATTTGATTTTTGGCACCTGATCTCAATCTCTCTATCTAAACCTCCATCCTGTGTGAAAACACTGGCCAAGTACTTGAACTCCTGCACTTGTTTGATCTTGGTCTCATTTACCATAATGTTCTTTTCATGTTTTCAGGTGATCTGCTTATCTGCATAGTTTCTGTTTTGGATATGTTAATTGTCATACTGTATCTTTCACAAACAGAGTTGAGCGTAGTCAGATGTTGCTGCAGATCGTCTTCACTCTCGTATATTAGGCATTGATCATCTTCAAAAAGCAGTTCATTTAACTGATCAGCCTCTGTCCTTTCTTCCTCTGCATTTCTTGGCAGATGTTCCAATTTGGCCTCCATTGTTATTCCATTCATATCTGTGTTGAGGAGTAGGGGCGACAACACACTCTTGTCTCACCCCGGTTGTTATCTCCATTTTTTAGGTCAGACCATCTGTTGTTCTTACTATACGTTGGCCCCTTGGTACAGACCATCTGTTGTTCTTAGTATACTTTGAGACCCTTGGTACAGACCATCTGTTGTTCTTAGTATACTTTGAGACCCTTGGTACAGACCATCTGTTGTTCTTAGTATACTTTGAGACCCTTGGTACAGACCATCTGTTGCTCTTACTATACTTTGAGACCCTTGGTACAGACCATCTGTTGCTCTTACTATACTTTGAGACCCTTGGTACAGACCATCTGTTGCTCTTACTATACTTTGAGACCCTTGGTACAGACCATCTGTTGCTCTTACTATACTTTGAGACCCTTGGTACAGACCATCTGTTCTTACTATACTTTGAGACCCTTGGTACAGACCATCTGTTGTTCTTACTATACTTTGGCACTCTTGGTACAGTGCTCTAATATTCTCTAATAGCTGCCCCTGTACTCCGTAGTCGTCTAGGATGGCCCATAGTTTATTTCTTCTACTGTATTGAAAGCTTTTTCTTGATCAACGAAAGCCACTTTGAGTTTCCGATCATATTCGATGTTTGTTTCACTTAGTTGTCTTAGGGTGAATAGAGCTTCTGTGCTGCTCCTACCTATAGTCTTGTAGCATAGTTTATAAATCTACTCAGTTTTTACTATGACAGACAAGATATGTAACTTCTCTATGATTGGAGCAATAGACCAATAGTCTTGTTGTAATAGCTTATATACCTACTCGGTTTTACTATGACAGACATGACCTGTAACTTCTCTACCACTAGAACTATAGACCAATGGTCTTTTACAATTTTCTAATATTACATTAGCTTGTCATCCATTCATTTACAGAATGACTTCACAACTAAGGCAATTAGTGTTGACAAGAAAGAAATGGTGTTAGATGATCTACCATCTACAACAAACTTATTTGGTTATTCTCTACGTGATGGTCATGGTAGAAAGAGAGGCATCCAATGGATCAACTGTGTATACCGGAAAGATCTCAGTACGTTATTTTTTTATTCTTGCATCATCTTTATGTAATTAAATAAATTGGCTTGCTCTTATTCATTAAGTAAGATTCATTATGTGGGATAAAGCAAGATGGATGTCTCTGACTGGCTGAGCTCTCGACTCGCTCTGGTGTTTGTGTTGTTTTCTGCTATTTGCTAGTTCCTGTTCGGATTATAGCGCACAACTCCTTCACTAGGTAGTATCAAGGACTTTATTCTGTGGAATTTATGTGCATTCAATTGGTTATTTTGTTTGTTATGGTGTGTCTTGCTGCAGCTGTGCCTGGCTTAAGCCGTGCGAAACCAGTCCATGATGGTGTTCAACGTTCCAGTTAACTGCACCCCAGAATTTAGCCCAGGGTATCGTTACTCAAGGACTTTCCTGCTTGGACTGAAACAGCCTTCCTCCTGGCCATCTCCGCTGGAGGTTACGTGATACTTCTCCCTACCCTGTGTTCTCAGCACAGTAAGGGTCACGATGACCCAAAGTTGGACACAATCCAGAGGCCTCAGGGGCGGAATGCGAAAAAATAGGAAGTCAAACACGGACAAAGAAAGCCTGACACAAACATTGGTCTAAGACACACTCCTCGCTGCCCTCATCCAGAGACAACAGAGTATTCAGCTCCACTTGGGGAGTCTGTCAGGATTTCAATCGAGACACTACACATGAACAAGCCTCAGCAGTTGGAGATGATAGTGATTGATCGATGCAACAGGCCTTAGATGCTTATGCGAACATTATTATTATTCATTAGTTAGTTCGTTTCATTAGTTTTTTTTCCACTTATTCCATTAAGTGTCATGGGGAGATTAAAGTTGTCTTTCCTGCACAAAGTGCGTTGCATCAGTCAATGTAAGCCTGTGCCTCTGCACAATCACTCTGTCATCTATCCACCTGTCTCGCAGCCACCCTCTTGCTCTGTAGTCAGAGCTACAAGTGTTGTAATACATCAGTGGAAATTGATGAGGGTGCATTTTCATCTCAGCTACTTTAATTTGTTCTCATTATTTATTTCATAGATCATTTTTGCTTGGGTTTAAAGATTAGCTGAGAAAAAATAATCATACAACAGTCATCATTGACTCTCTGAACTGAGTAAAAAATCTGTATTCAAAGTTGAATACTAAAAAGAAATTTAAACAACATCTTATATATTATATACATATATCAGGGATCAAGACGCTGAGCATCGCATGAGCTGCAGCGGTCAGTGACACAGCATAGCTGACTGCTAGCATCAGAGTGCAAATCAGAGCTGCCAAGACCCTTCTACACCTCCATGCGGTAATCCTGGATAGCAGGCTTCAACAGAACAGACTGGCTAAGGAGAAGGGATAGGAAAGGGAAGGCTAACCCAGTACTCAAAAAATGCCTACTGAAGTCGGATATGTCAGACTGAAAGGTGCAAATATCACAGTCAAGCTGTAAATTATGACACAACACCTTCCATTCTCTGGACTACATTCTGCTACTTAAGTCCTTTTCAGGACTTTGAAGCGGAAGATTGAGAATGAACGAAGACAAGTCAAGTCAAATGTATGTCATTCAATCAAAACCTTTTCCAATTCCTGTGAAGGATATTTCTTTAACAAATACATGCCAAGTCTTCCTTGTCGCGGGCCATCTGTGGAGTATATGTCTTCAACAAATACATGCCAAGTCTTCCTTGTTGCGGGCCATCTGTGGAGTACATGTCTTCAACAAATACATGTCAAGTCTTTCTTATTGTGGGCCATCTGTGGAGTGTATGTCTTCAACAAATACATGTCAAGTCTTTCTTGTTGTGGGCCATCTGTGGAGTATATGTCTTCAACAAATACATGCCAAGTCTTCCTTGTCGCGGGCCATCTGTGGAGTATATGTCTTCAACAAATACATGCCAAGTCTTCCTTGTCGCGGGCCATCTGTGGAGTATATGTTTTCAACAAATACATGCCAAGTCTTCCTTGTCGTGGGCCATCTGTGGAGTACATGTCTTCAACAAATACATGTCAAGTCTTCCATGTCGCGGGCCATCTGTGGAGTATATGTCTTCAACAAATACATGCCAATTCTACCATGTCGTGGGCCATCTGTTTAGAATATGACTTCAACAAATACATGACAATCTTTCTTGTCGCGGCCATCTGTGGACTATATGTCTTCTAAAAATACATGCCAAGTCTTCCTTGTCACGGGCCATCTGTGGAGTATATGTCTTCAACAAATACATGCCAATTCTACCATGTCGCGGGCCATCTGTTTAGGATATGACTTCAACAAATACATGCCAAGTTTTTCTTGTCGTGGGCCATCTGTGGACTATAGCTCTTCAAAAAATACATGCCAAGTCTTCCTTGTTGTGGGCCATCTTCGCCAGCTCAATCTATGTCTCCCAAGTCTCTTTAAAATGTGCATCAAGCTCTCTCCACCATGAAAGAGTAGGCTTGTTTCCACACCTTTTGCTTCAAAGGTTCCAAAATATATATATTTATTCTAAAACATTAAGAAAGAGTTTTGAGACAAAAATGCTACAGAAGAATCCTCAAAATACCTTGGGTAAAGAAAATAACAAATAAGGCCATCCTTCAAGATCTCAGTGTGGAAGAGAACTGACTTATAAACCAGGTAATGTCTCAGAAACTGAATTTTTTTGGCAACATCAAGCGAGGGCATTGTTCCAGGAAGACCAGGCAGAGGCTGACCAAGGCTCAAGGACATCCTAAACATGAACATGGAGCAGGTGAGTAGACTGACTGCTGATCAAGATTCCTATCGAATGGCGGTGAGGAGAGCAACACTTTGGCAAGGACATGCTACATGATGATGATATATATATATCTTTAAGCAGTATTATAGAATGAAGATCAGTGCTGGGTAAAGGTCAGGTCAGGTCATCCCGTAACCGGTGAGGTCGTTGGGGCACACATGAAGACATCCTCACAACTCCACACCATCCCTCTCTCTCAGATGCCGCTGCCTGTGACTCTTCTGGTCGGAGACTGGTCCATTCTTTTATGTTGTCCTCCCATCTCTTTTTGGGCCGGCCTCTTCGTCGTCTGCCACGCACCTTTCCGTGGAGGATTGTGTTTGCAAGACCATTTGATCTCGATATGTGACCGTACCAAGCGAGTTTCCTTCTTTTGACAGTTGCCAAGAGATCTTCGAAAGGCCCTATTGCTGTTGTAATTCAATCTCATATTTCCTCGTTTGTAACTCGATCTTTGTGCGTGACGTTTAAAAGTTTTCGGAAACATACTGTTGCAGTATCTATGAGAGCTGCGTTAAGAGACTCTGTAACTGTATCTGTATCCAGTCCCTCTCTGAGAGCCAACAGTGGCACAAATCTCCCTCCCACCCTTGCTTGGAACACTTCAGTGATTTTTGGGTCCATTAGTTTGTCCAGGTCAAACTTTAGCCTGGTCACATCCTTCTTTGCGACTCCCTGGGTAAAATCATGGTTAAAAAGACATGGTATATTCAATGAATACAAATTTATGTACTGAGAATGCTTGAGGACAAGAGAGGTCAAGAATGACAGATAGGAAAAAGATGGCATGAAAAGATGGCTAGGAAAATAAATTACATTATAAGTGCTGAAATACTCAAAGTGACAGATGGTTGTTAAAGGAATTGATTGCCAACACCACTAAACACTACTCATGATAGTGATATATCTTCGTCTTCACCCTTTAAAGAACATAAGGAACATGTAGCTAAAGAACATAAGGAACATGTAGCTAAAGAACATAAGGAACATGTAGCTAAAGAACATAAGGAACATGTAGCTAAAGAACATAAGGAACATGTAGCTAAAGAACATAAGGAACATGTAGCTAAAGAACATAAGGAACATGTAGCTAAAGAACATAAGGAACATGTAGCTAAAGAACATAAGGAACATGTAGCTAAAGAACATAAGGAACATGTAGCTAAAGAACATAAGGAACATGTAGCTAAAGAACATAAGGAACATGTAGCTAAAGAACATAAGGAACATGTAGCTAAAGAACATAAGGAACATGTAGCTAAAGAACATAAGGAACATGTAGCTAAAGAACATAAGGAACATGTAGCTAAAGAACATAAGGAACATGTAGCTAAAGAACATAAGGAACATGTAGCTAAAGAACATAAGGAACATGTAGCTAAAGAACATAAGGAACATGTAGCTAAAGAACATAAGGGACATGTAGCTAAAGAACATAAG
This sequence comes from Ariolimax columbianus, assembly GCA_036924085.1. Taxonomy (NCBI): domain Eukaryota; kingdom Metazoa; phylum Mollusca; class Gastropoda; order Stylommatophora; family Arionidae; genus Ariolimax; species Ariolimax columbianus. Next base: position 9,396,110 of record JAVGWX010000008.1, read on the forward strand.
GGACATGTAGCTAAAGAACATAAGGAACATGTAGCTAAAGAACATAAGGAACATGTAGCTAAAGAACATAAGGAACATGTAGCTAAAGAACATAAGGAACATGTAGCTAAAGAACATAAGGAACATGTAGCTAAAGAACATAAGGAACATGTAGCTAAAGAACATAAGGAACATGTAGCTAAAGAACATAAGGAACATGTAGCTAAAGAACATAAGGAACATGTAGCTAAAGAACATAAGGAACATGTAGCTAAAGAACATAAGGAACATGTAGCTAAAGAACATAAGGAACATGTAGCTAAAGAACATAAGGAACATGTAGCTAAAGAACATAAGGAACATGTAGCTAAAGAACACAAGGAACATGTAGCTAAAGAACATAAGGAACATGTAGCTAAAGAACATAAGGAACATGTAGCTAAAGAACATAAGGAACATGTAGCTAAAGAACATAAGGAACATGTAGCTAAAGAACATAAGGAACATGTAGCTAAAGAACATAAGGAACATGTAGCTAAAGAACATAAGGAACATGTAGCTAAAGAACATAAGGAACATGTAGCTAAAGAACATAAGGAACATGTAGCTAAAGAACATAAGGAACATGTAGCTAAAGAACATAAGGAACATGTAGCTAAAGAACATAAGGAACATGTAGCTAAAGAACATAAGGAACATGTAGCTAAAGAACATAAGGAACATGTAGCTAAAGAACATAAGGAACATGTAGCTAAAGAACATAAGGAACATGTAGCTAAAGAACATAAGGGACATGTAGCTAAAGAACATAAGGGACATGTAGCTAAAGAACATAAGGAACATGTAGCTAAAGAACATAAGGAACATGTAGCTAAAGAACATAAGGAACATGTAGCTAAAGAACATAAGGAACATGTAGCTAAAGAACATAAGGAACATGTAGCTAAAGAACATAAGGAACATGTAGCTAAAGAACATAAGGAACATGTAGCTAAAGAACATAAGGAACATGTAGCTAAAGAACATAAGGAACATGTAGCTAAAGAACATAAGGAACATGTAGCTAAAGAACATAAGGAACATGTAGCTAAAGAACATAAGGAACATGTAGCTAAAGAACATAAGGAACATGTAGCTAAAGAACACAAGGAACATGTAGCTAAAGAACACAAGGAACATGTAGCTAAAGAACATAAGGAACATGTAGCTAAAGAACATAAGGAACATGTAGCTAAAGAACATAAGGAACATGTAGCTAAAGAACATAAGGAACATGTAGCTAAAGAACATAAGGAACATGTAGCTAAAGAACATAAGGAACATGTAGCTAAAGAACATAAGGAACATGTAGCTAAAGAACATAAGGAACATGTAGCTAAAGAACATAAGGAACATGTAGCTAAAGAACATAAGGAACATGTAGCTAAAGAACATAAGGAACATGTAGCTAAAGAACATAAGGAACATGTAGCTAAAGAACATAAGGAACATGTAGCTAAAGAACATAAGGAACATGTAGCTAAAGAACATAAGGAACATGTAGCTAAAGAACATAAGGAACATGTAGCTAAAGAACATAGGGAACATGTAGCTAAAGAACATAGGGAACATGTAGCTAAAGAACATAAGGAACATGTAGCTAAAGAACATAAGGAACATGTAGCTAAAGAACATAAGGAACATGTAGCTAAAGAACATAAGGAACATGTAGCTAAAGAACATAAGGAACATGTAGCTAAAGAACATAAGGAACATGTAGCTAAAGAACACAAGGAACATGTAGCTAAAGAACATAAGGAACATGTAGCTAAAGAACATAAGGAACATGTAGCTAAAGAACATAAGGAACATGTAGCTAAAGAACATAAGGAACATGTAGCTAAAGAACATAAGGAACATGTAGCTAAAGAACATAGGGAACATGTAGCTAAAGAACATAAGGAACATGTAGCTAAAGAACATAAGGAACATGTAGCTAAAGAACATAAGGAACATGTAGCTAAAGAACATAAGGAACATGTAGCTAAAGAACACAAGGAACATGTAGCTAAAGAACACAAGGAACATGTAGCTAAAGAACACAAGGAACATGTAGCTAAAGAACATAAGGAACATGTAGCTAAAGAACATAAGGAACATGTAGCTAAAGAACATAAGGAACATGTAGCTAAAGAACATAAGGAACATGTAGCTAAAGAACATAAGGAACATGTAGCTAAAGAACATAAGGAACATGTAGCTAAAGAACACAAGGAACATGTAGCTAAAGAACACAAGGAACATGTAGCTAAAGAACATAAGGAACATGTAGCTAAAGAACATAAGGAACATGTAGCTAAAGAACATAAGGAACATGTAGCTAAAGAACATAAGGAACATGTAGCTAAAGAACATAAGGAACATGTAGCTAAAGAACATAAGGAACATGTAGCTAAAGAACATAAGGAACATGTAGCTAAAGAACATAAGGAACATGTAGCTAAAGAACATAAGGAACATGTAGCTAAAGAACATAAGGAACATGTAGCTAAAGAACATAAGGAACATGTAGCTAAAGAACATAAGGAACATGTAGCTAAAGAACACAAGGAACATGTAGCTAAAGAACATAAGGAACATGTAGCTAAAGAACACAAGGAACATGTAGCTAAAGAACATAAGGAACATGTAGCTAAAGAACATAAGGAACATGTAGCTAAAGAACATAAGGAACATGTAGCTAAAGAACATAAGGAACATGTAGCTAAAGAACATAAGGAACATGTAGCTAAAGAACATAAGGAACATGTAGCTAAAGAACATAAGGAACATGTAGCTATCACTGCAGCTGTTCCAATGGTATAATAAATCATTTATTTTCTCTTCTGGTAATAAGGAGTTCAAGGTACCACCTCCGCATTGAAGGTTGGGTGCACTGGACCTTTAACATTCTCTGTTTTTTACCTCAATGGTACACTCCGACAGACTGTTATTTGTCCATCTCTTTTTGTTGTTCTCCCACTTATAGCACTGTCTTCTTGCCAGCCTGCCCTCAAACCTTTCCCTTCTGTATTGGTTTCAGCAGTTTCATGCCTCTTTATATGTCCACATTATTTTATGTCTAATTTGAATGTCTTTGACCATTCCTTACCTATTCCCACCAGGACTTCTTTTGTATGTTTGCTTTTTTTTCAACAAAATATGACCCATTCTTCTGTAAATTCATATTTCATGGGCCTCTTGACTGGCTTGGCTTCATTCGTTCTCAATCTCCTGCTACCAAACCCTGAAAGGGCTTAAGTGGCAGAATGTAGTCCAGAGAACGGAATGCGTTGTGTCGTAGTTTTACAGCTTGGCTGCGATATTTGCACCTTTCGGTCCAACACATCCGACTTCAGCAAGCATTTTTTGAGTACCGGGTTAGCATTCCCTCTTCGATCCCTTCTCCTTGTTTAAGTATCTGCCAGTTTCCAGTATCTCTTGTGGTAGTGTTTCTTTACCATATTTTACTCTATTGAGGGGCTCAGTGGTCTTGAGGTAAGGTGTTCGCCTTAGGTGCCAGAGGTTGCTTGTTAGATATCACATGGAGACCGGAATTCTGTTCACATGGATCTTCTTGTAAAATTTCCCCTCATATCTGGTTAGTGAGATCGGACTCCCGTGTTCAATGTCGAGCACGTTAAAAATTCCTTAGCTTTTGGAAATAAAAAAGAGTAAGCTTAACGGCCGCTACCCTGGCAAAATTCAAATTAAAAATCTATTTAAGTTATTTGTACCTTTCCCCAGGTGGTTTGGAGCAGCTATAGATCGCAACTAACTGGCTGTGGGTCTACTTAGCTCTATTGTTTGAGTCTATTAATTGGTAAAAATCAGCCTTCTAGACACTGGCTGTATACAGACTCTGTAGAGTCTTCTAAACCAGTATAAAGATGTTAAGTTCAATTAAGTTGCTAATCCCATGCAAAACCTTCAGGAGTCACTTTTACTGACTAAAGCATATATGTATAATATTATATGTTTCATTTCAGAGCCAGACAGACCCATTTCTGTGAATGTGGTAAACTTGACGGAAAGTCTCACAATATCATGGACTGCCTCCAAATGTGACAGGCTCTCAAAAGTTTTGATCACTCAGTTCAACCTGTTCATCTGCTCAGAGAGAATTGGTAATCCACGGCCTGGGGATGGAAACTGTTCTGGTAAGTGGGAATAAAGATGGGTAATACATTCTCCTTCACCGCCATGACCCTCCCAATTAATGTTTCCTATTATGATCAGTATCACATGTACATGCTCAAGTGTTACCAGAATAATGACAACACTGTAACTTGCCCCGACCAGTGCCAGATATAGACTTGATGAGGTCATATGTTAAAAAGTTACACCAGAATGTCTCGTAAAACTAATTTTATAGGCCCCTGCGGATTGTGATGCCCTCATCTGCAGCTAGTTTAGCTTATGTCTGTCACTGCCTGCCAGGCATGTTGTAAGAGAAGTAACTAAGGAAGGGTGGGCATGGAGCGACTGTATCCTGTAGAAATAATAAGTCACAATAAAAAGAAGAAAAGGAGTTACCTATATCTCATGGTAAAAGAGAAGAGACTAAGACGAGTCATTACATTGATTCCAAAGTCCTCCCTGTTACTTAACTTAACTTAACGTCTTTATACTGGTTTAGAAGACTCTGCAAAGTCTGTATACAACCAGTTTCATTTACATTTCCTTGTTGCTCTAAAAATTGTGCACATCCAATATATTCTTAAATGCATTAATTGTCCCTGCCTCCACTACTTCCTATGGCAATGCATTCCAAGCATTCGCCACTCTCTGACTAAAACAAATAATATTTCCTAATATCTAATCTGCACTTTCCTTTAGTTAATTTGTAGCTATGCCCTCTTGTTCTTGTAGGTGGTTATATTTTGAAAAACCTGTTATAGTCTAATTTATCCATTCCTTTGATCATCTTATAAACCTGTATTGTCCCCTCGAATTCTTCTCTTTTATAGACATTGTAGGCCAGTATTTCTGAGTCGTTCCTCATAACTGTAATTCTGGAATCCCACTATCAGCTTTGTCGCTCGTTTTTGCATTCTTTCTAGCATGTTTATATCTCCTCTACGACTGATGATTCCAAGGATGTGGAGAATAGGTTTGGTGAAATAGGATGTCCCTAGAGCAGCCCTTCTTATATTGGGACCACAACTTTGTGTTGGAATGGATGGATGATGGTAGTGCAATTTGTGTAGCAGTTGGCAAGAACTTTGATGTAGCCAGGATTGCCATCTTGAATACCAAACACATTTTCTTCTGTAGAATCAAATGCTTTTTCTGTAGGCAATGAAATTGAGGTTCAAGTGAGTCTGGTACTCTCAGGCAGCCTCAGTAAGATCACAGCAGGTTGGGATATAGTAAAAAATGATAGTGGGATTCCAGAATTACAGTTATGAGGAACGACTCAGAAAAACCGGCCTACAGTGTCTCGAAGAGAGAAGAATTCGTGGTGACTTAATACAGGTTTATAAGATGATCAGAGGAATCGATAAATTAGACTATAACAAGTTTTTTAAAATACAGTCACCTACAATAACACGAGGGCATAGCTATAAGCTGACTAAAGAGGGGTCCAGGTTAGATATTAGGAAATATTTTTTTAGTCAGAGAGTGGTGTCTGCTTGGAATGCATTGCCAGGGGAGGTAGTGGAGGCAGGGACAGTTAATGCATTTAAGAATAAACTGGATGCGCATAGCTTTTAGAGCAAGGTGATGTAAATGTAACTGGTTGTATACAGACTCTGCAGGGTCTTCTAAACCAGTATAAAGACGTTAAGTTAAGTTAAAATGTGCTGGAAGAATGATGAAAGTCAGCTTGTTCAATTGGGTTGCAAGATTGGGACGAACAATATAAAAAAACAGAGCTAAAAGGAAATGTTTACCTTCTTCTTCTTCTTTTGCGTTCAGGGTTTTTTGTCATGCTAGATCTGTAGTCTCATTGCTAGGATGAAGTCCACAGTCGTCTCCAGATCCAGGTGGTAGCCCCACAGCTTCTGCATCACCTCAGCTCATCTGGCAGGTTTGGCATGATAGCTCTCTGTATTGGGCAGTCCAGTAAGATGTGTTAAGGTGCCTGGACTCCAGTTCCAAATGAGCAGTCACGTGTTTGTGATATCTTGAGCCGATATAGGTGACCCAATAGTCTGCAGTGGCGAAAGATGATGATGGTTTGTTGGCATCTGTAGAGCTGGTGGATTGGGTCAGGTCTATTGGCTTACTTCCATGTCTTTCTTCTGGAAATGTTTAAATTATCATTGTAGGGTTTATTCCGTTTGTTGAGGACCTCTGGGAAGATTTATAGGGCAGAGGAATAAAAGTTACTTGCTGCTGCAGTTGCCAGATATTTTAAAGATCAGGTTCTTATTCTACCACTGATAAGAACAAAGCCAGTGTCTTACCGAAGATTTGAACACATCTCCTTGTGAGCAAAGACTAACATCCAAACCATTTGGCCCGCCATACCTCATAAGACAGGACACCTTGCTGAAAACATACTGAAAAGAAAAGTAGAGGCCATACCTAGGATAAGAAGACAATGCTATAAGTGGATAGATAACATTAAGAGATGAACAAGAAAACTCCATTTAGAATGCACTGTGTATTGGTTTGGCAGTCCAGTAGAATGTGTTAAATGACCTGGACTCCGGTAGAAGAATTTGGAAACTTTGCAGTCGACCTTCAATAGGGAAATGGCAACTGATTTTATTTGTTTTACATATGGAAGTGTCATTTTCAGATCACGAACCATGCTGTTAGTACTGTAGCAGACAAGAGGAAAAAACATTAAAACACAATTTTATGAATTGCCAAACATTGTCAGAACTGTGGAAGCAGCTACGACAAGCCTCATTCAACATCCTATATCATCATCATGTAGCATGTTCTTTTATAGAACGTCGCTACCATCACAGTCTCTCTGAAAGAAACTCTTTCCCTTGCCAAAGGATTCGATTCGTTGTCTAGCAGTTTTGGTAGTCATCCATGATTCACAGCATATGCTGCTACAGGAAAAACACAGGCTCTCAAGACTTTCACTTGTGTCGTTTTATTGGTGCTCTGCCATAATTTCTTCAGATTGTTCAGCCTCTGCATTGTCATGGCTAGTCTTCTTACATCCTATATAGAGACAGAAAATATGAACATTTCAAACCTGTCCTTGGTCAAAGGAAAAACTTGTAATTCAAAGATAGGAAAAAGTCTAAGCCAAATTATCACATTAACCCTACCACACCTGAGGCCCTGAACCTAACTGTGCCCCATTCCTGGGCTCCAGAGCATTAAAGAGAAAAAAAAAACATGATATAGAAAAATGTTAGTTACATGCAAACAAGTGGTTAGAATAAGAGACTTGGAGACATTGTAGAAAATAAGTTTACCTTTCAGCTAGCGTCAATATTCCACCTTTGTGTGCCAATCCACCCAGCAAAATGCAAAGAATCTGTCTCGAGTCATAACATTTCGAAATCCGGGAGTAAACACAACAAAGAGCCCTCATTTGTCCAATAATCCTGATAGCTGAGCTTTATACATGAGCATTCCATATAGATCCTCAGTCCAAGAAAAGCCTTCATCTCATCACTCGAGCTCTCACTGTCTGTTTCACTTGAACAGAGTCTGAATCAACCAAATTATTGATCACCTGTTGGTCTGTCATAAACCTAGACTTACTTTGCTTTCCTGTTAAAGTGCTTGGTTCATCAGCCGTTCGTTTCATTGTCAATTTTCCGAATTTGTTCACGTTAAACCCCACAAAATCAATTCAAACATGGGGGCAGCCATTTGCAATGACTAATCACAAGAATTGACCACGATTGGTTGGTTATTTTTAGATTGTGACGCATTTTATTACGTACTACCCAAAGTACCCAAAATTAGGTCCAGCGGTAAATTAGGCACTTCAGGAAATTACCGAGAATTGGGTACAGCGGTTTGGTAGGGTTAATTACCATAATGTCAGAGTTGTCTAGTACATTGTTAAAACAGTGCATTCAATTCACTTCAAAAGGATGTCTAATTTTTAATAAAATGATAATTAAGTAAACTACAGCATAATTTATGCACTTACCTCACGGTGAGAGGTAAGTCCTCTCAAGAATTGAAAACATGAACTGGTTGCTATTCGAACCTCATTAGTTTCATGCATCCCTGGTCTCAATGGAGATGAGATTGGGTGCCTAGTCCTATCAGAGATGGAGGATAAATTCGAAGGTCCTATGTACACGCTGTGCATGTAAAAGAACCCTTGGTAGTTGATAATCCGCAAAAGCAGACTGTTAGCCACCGTTCAGGCAAATTGTAAAAGCAATGAAATTCCTATGGTGGCCAGCATGAAGTCCTAAAGAAGGCAGCCCCTTCTTCATGCAACAACATAACAGGCCAATCAGCTGTTTATCTACACACTAGATTGTAAGTATTTACAATAAAGGCCTCTACACCCCAAGGGGTAGAAGTGGAGTAACTAAGACAGGTTTCAAGGGGAATACAAATTATGAACACTACAGCATGTTTTTCAATGAAGTAATCAACATGTTGAAGTTGTTTTCTTTCAAGTACACCTCATTCTTCTTTTAAGTACACCTCATTTTTCTTTCAAGTACACCTCATTTTTCTTTCAAGTACACCTCATTCTTCTTTCAAGTACACCTCATTCTTCTTTCAAGTACACCTCATTCTTCTTTCAAGTACACCTCATTTTTCTTTCAAGTACACCTCATTCTTCTTTCAAGTACACCTCATTCTTCTTTCAAGTACACCTCATTTTTCTTTCAAGTACACCTCATTCTTCTTTCAAGTACACCTCATTCTTCTTTCACATACATGTTAAATGCTATTTTCAGATTTGACTGTCAACAGTACAGAATCCACCTATACTGTCAAAAACCTGCAGGGAGGCCATTCTTATTATGTTTACATTCAAGCCCAATCTCCGGCCGGGGCAGGGCCAATATCTCAACCCTCAGTTGGGATTCCTGAAGTCAGCTGTAAGTTCTGATCTTTGTTCCTGATGAAGACCGTGGGGCCATTGTGTGGGTTTCATTTTGTTTTTGTCATGGTGTGTTCACTGAGCCATTTCCTATACATGTTTTTATCCCCTTAAGTTCTAATCACATGTTAACTTTTTCCATACCACATTAAAAATAGAAGAAATTTCATCATGAACTGCATTATTTTTAGCATGTCGTGTTTTACTATAGTTGTTGACTTTGAGAGTCTGTAATCTTTTTGTTTGTTGGTTTATAGATATGAATTTGTTGTGTGTAGAGACATATTAGAATAAAGAACTTGTTGTTTTTGTTGTTGTTGTGTGTGTGTTCATTTCTGAGATACAAGTAGATAAAGGTGAACACTTATAAAACAAAGCACACACATTTAGACTCACTGATTATGGAATGTCGCTCCTCAATAAATCCTTTTTTTTTTTTTTGCGTTCGCCTTATTTCTCAATTCCCCAAGGCGGTGTGCGTTGCACTGTGGTTTTTATTTTGCGCCAGTCGGCCCAGTGCATCCGACTTCAGCACACATTTTATGTAAGGGTCTGCTTCCTCCTGCATTTTCTAAGAGTTTGCTTCCCCGGGGTAACGGCCGGTGCTGTGATGGGGATCGAACCCAGCACCTTCGGATCGTGAGCCGTGCCACTAGGCCACGCCGTCCCCCTAATAAATCCATTTAAATCACCACAAATATAATATCAGCATATATGTTAGTTTACACTAAAAACGTATTTATTTTATTTACATAAACAAACTAAACAGATCAACCTCACTAAGATGTTTTGCAACGACTTAACTTCACCATTCTCAATAATGGGCTGGTTCCAATCCACGGAAAGAAGATAATAAAGTGTTTTAAATTAATTTCTTAATCTAACACAAAAGATTTTTCCCAGTTTAAACCTGGTAAAAAGGAAGTGACGTTTTCACCTTAACAAACAGACTTGATTTGAGTTGATTTATATGGTAGCCCGATCTTTCATATTTGATAAACTGGTGTGGGATTGGGTCTCGACAATGGGTGGAAGACGCATAACTTATGTTCTAATTATAGTAGATTGTTCATGTTCTCACATTAATTTAGAGCAAGATCTCGTCTATTATGCTAAATCATCAATTACCTAATTAGTGGAGCATTCTTGAAGCTCGTGTTTTTTCTACCTCCCCTGTAAAGTTAACAATTACATCTTTTTCCAACAGGACAGCTGATAAATAAACGCTGTCAATGCACCATAATTTATTTTAAGGATTGGCTTAACTAAATCATTAGCTGCAGACTCCGTGCCCTGCACTCACAACACAGTATGTAGAATAAGTTTTTTATCTTACTTCAAATAGAAAAAAAAAACTCCTAACATTCAACCCCACGTAACGTCGTATGAGGTGGAAGCACGGTAAAGTAAGGGCTTACTCTGAAAGGCTACTCATGAGTGGAAATATGACACTGATATGACTAATAGTAGAGCAGTATTGCATTAAATTGGTGAAATGAAATATTCAATGTTAACTCTTTCAGGACTTGATTATTTTTAGGTTTGGACCAAATTAGTTTTCAGGTTTGAAAATAAATCACTGCATACTTTTTTTTATGTTAATACTTCACACCATAATGAAATATTATATATCACTGGGTAGGGAAATGGTTACAGAAAATGAATAAATCAGAAAATTTGTGATATTTGATTATTTTGCAGAATAAATAGGTTGTAAAAACAAATAAAAAATTAAGAAGCAGATAATTTATACGTCAAAACATTATAATTCACCTAAATGTGTTTATGGTTTAAAGTGTTGCTATCCATTTTTCTAACAATTTTATACACAAGAATTAAAAGTCCTTCAAAACGTAGTTTATTGGATGCATTTATGTCCATCAATATGGAGAACTTATGTACATAGGTCTCAATGCCTCCAGAATCAATACCAATATGAAAAATGTATCAAAGTAGAATCAGTGAACACATTTTACTGGACATAAACAATGCATTTGTGATACCTCACACACTCGTTTTGCTAAAATTTCCATAAGAATACTATTCCAGTCTTAGCAATAAAGTATTTGTCACATAAAAACCTGAATCGCCTTTCTGCGAAACAAAGAAACTTGTTATCTAATTCTATCCACTATCGTGGTTAAAGGTCTTATAGGGTTTAGTTAAAGAGCCACTATAGTGGCTATAGGTCCGGAAAGAGTTAAACATTAATTGTGAAATGTTACCTCATCTATTTTTGTTGTTGTGCATATTGTTCTCTTTATGTCAACATTTTTTTCCTCTTCTGACTCTTGAATGCTAGAGAAATGCTCTCAGCGTTCTTACTGGCATCCACTTGATGCCAGAAAAACGCTCATATCGTTAACAGCACATTGAACTACATTTTTTTCACATTTTTCAGTGTTTCTAGATTTTAATTGACATTACATGGTAAGGGAAGTAACTCTTATATTTATGTTACAATTTTAAAAGCAATATGTGCATTGTGAGGAAATTCAAAGTTGGAAAACAATAATTTCATCTTTCAAGTCAGTTTATCACAAATATGTGTAGCGATACTGACTGAGACCCAGAACTCATTCAGATTTCTCCCAAAATGTGGTCGACAATTGTGGAGTGAATGGAGACCTGCAACTCAATGACACATCAACTCCATTTGACTGCTACAGAAAAATGTGTTGTTGTGGATATTATTCATATGTGAATCACAGTTATTCTGAAGTACACTAGACCAATCTTCATTATGTTTCACTGGTTATTCATGGATTAGTGACATTTTTGTGTGTGAAAAATAGTTTTTATTACCAAAAATGACAATGTAATTATTAACAATTACTTGTAATATTTTATGAAATTCTACAAGACCTTCATATTCTTACTGCATATTCATTTTCCTTTCATTTGATATATAACATGTTCGTCTTCATTGTGAACTAATTAAGAGAAGATTTATGAAGAGACTGCTTTTATAGAAAAAATAATTCTGGCAAAACTAGTTACAAAATTATGGCCTTTAAGAGTTAATGAAAACAAAATAGTCACTATTTATCTATTTTAATTATTTTTCAGCGTTTTACATTTTTCTAATTTGTTGATTTTGAGAACCTACTGTATCGTTATTATTTTATTGTCTATAGATATGATTTGTTTGTGTGTAGATACATAAATGAATAAAGAACTTCTTGGTGTTATTGTTGTGTGTGTGTTAGTTTCTGAGTCAAAAAAGATGAAGGTGAAAATGAAAAACAGTACAAACTTACCAATATCAGGGGGAATCTGGACCTTCGGAATTTAAAAATCGTCACAGAACACTGATAGTGTTTCTTACAAGATCGTCATCTGTTAGTTTCCCTTACAAATATATTTCATCATCATGTAGCATGTCCTTTGTAGAACATCGCTCCCATCACAGTCTGTCTGAAAGAAACTCGTTCTCTTGCCAAAACTCCAGCCTCCGCCACAGTCATACCCAGGCATTCCTGGATTTCTTGGTGCCATCGTCTTCCTGGTCTACCCCTTCCTCTTTTGCCTGGCACCATACCTTCCATCACCGTTCTCTCAAGCCCGTTGTGTCTCTTGATGTGACCAAAGTATTCGCATTTTCTAGCCAAAATGGAATTGATAAACCAGTTCTCCTCTATGCTCAACTCTTGCCGAATGTCTACATTTGTTTTTTTCTCTGTCCAGGGTATTTTGATGATCTTTCTGTAACATTTCAAATATATTTATTAGTTCTAAATAAACAAATTACTCAGATCTACATTAGAAAATTCTATTGCAACAACTTAGCTTCATCATTCCCAATAATGGGATAATCTTCCAGTCAGAGTGAAAAAGAGAATAAATCGTTTGAAAATTCTCTTTCAAACTAAATCAGCCATGTTTCTTGTTTACATCTACCATGATGGAAGTGTCTATTTTTAGATTCAAAGTCAAATTCAATAGTACGAAGGTTAATACCATCAATGTGGGGACAGCGCGGGCTAGTGGTTAAGTGACACGGCTCACAACCAAATGGTGCTGGGTTCAATCTCCATCACAACACCGGAATCCTCATCACAGCACCGGACGTTGTCACAGGGAAGCAAACCTTTAGAAAATTCAGGAGGAATCAGACCCTTATATAAAATGCACGCCGAAGTTGGATGTACTGGGCCAACAATATAAAAAAAAAGCGCAAAGTACACCGCCTTGGGGAATAGAGAAATAAGGCGAACGCACACAAAGAAAAAAAAGTTACTCCGCCGAACGAGTCGTAATTGCATCATCATCCACAAAGAGCAGCTCTTTGATCAACGCCCTGTTTATTTTTGTGTTGGCCTTCATCCTTGGGGCATTGAATAAGCGACCATGTGTTCGAAAATTAATTAATAAACCACTATCCTGGTCACGGAAGGCACGCTTCAAGAGCGGTGAAAAATATATTTCAAAGACGGTTGGAGCAAGTACATAGCCTTGTTTTATGTGACACTTTATTGCAAACTTCTCTGAGGACTCACCGTCACCCAAGTTGATGGTGCCTTTCATGTCAGTGTGTGGAACGACTCAATAATGCTCAGAAGAATCGGTGGGCAACCAATCCTCCTGAGCACTTTGAACAGACCCTCATGGCTGACCAAGTCGAATGCCTTCGTGAGATCAATGCAGGCTATATACGATGGTTGCTTTTGTTCTCTGCATTTTTCTTGATACCGTTATAATGAGAATATCATATCTGTGGTAGACTTATTCCCATGAAAACCGCACTGTGAGTCTGGGTAAACCTGGTCTCCTAGGACTTGCAGTCTGCGCAGAACAATTCTGGCAAGTGTCTTCCCAGCGGTCCACAGAAGCGAAATTCCTCTGTATTTGTTGCAGTCAATCCGGTCCCCCTTGTTCTTGTACAAGGTTACAATGCTCAAATCTTTGAAATCCTGCAGGACCTGTCCTTCATGCCAGCATAATGTTATGAACTGGTGGATTTGTTGGGGCAAGTATGTCTTTTCCACTCCTGATGACCTCAATTGGAATTTCATCCTTTCATGTAACCTTGCCAGAAATAAGGTCAGCAATAGCACAGTTAAGTTCTACCATGGTTGGCAGCAAGTTCAGATGGTCCAGAGTTGGCATGGCATTGAGGGCATCTTCTGTTAGCTCTGTCTCTCTTAAGTAGAGTTCAAGATAGTGCTCTACCCATCTGTCTAACTGCTTCCTGTTATCAGTGATGATCTCCCTAGCTATAGCTTTTAGCATCGCACTCTTCTTCACTGTGGGGCCAATGGCTTTCTTTATCCCTTCATACATGCCCCTGATATTACCATTATTGAAAGCATGTTGGATATTCTCACATAACTGTATCCATTAGTCATTTGCACACTGTCTAGCTGGCCTTTGCACTTCTTTTCTTGCTTGTTTCAAAACATTGAAGTGTTTTGTGTTTTGTCTTTGTTTCTTAGGAGTTCTGCCTTTTTTCCTGTCAATCAAAGGCTGCAGAATCTGACTATTTGCCTCAAACAAGGTCGTGATTCCTGTGTTCTCTAATGTCATAAGCTGTTGCAACTGTATTGAGGGTAGCTTCTTTGATCACGTCCCACCTTTAACTAGCTGTAAAGTCTCCCGATGTATCAGTGAGAGCATCTGCAAGCAGCTGTTGAAGCTTGATACATTTTTCTGGATCTTTGGTGTTTTCTAAATTTATTATCAAAATTTGTGTTTCGCTGTGAAGATTCTCTTAGGTCTCAGCTTGACTCGAGCAATGACCAACGTGTGGTCAGTATCACAGTCAGCACTCGGTTGGTTGCTGCGTGTTAATTGTGTGTGATTTAGATGTTGCCTCCTGGTGATAATAAAGTCCAGCTGGTGCCAATGGTCAGATCTTAGCTGTTCCTATGATACATTAAGGCAATATTTTGTTGCAAAGATGGAGTTTTTGATAGAGATCGTTTTTGATGCAGAATTCCAGCAGCCCTTGCCAATTGGCGCGTAGCCAAGGGCGTCACAGGCTGTCTCCAATGGTGGGAGACACTTTCAGGTGTCACTGATCAACTAATGCCTGCCTCAAGCTGGACAGCCCCCAATCAATAAAGTGTTGATCCGCCACAGCCTGTCTGCTTCAATGGGTACCTGGGGCTAGGACAAAATCCAAATCGCAGCCTGTAAATCAAGTGTACCAGGCAATAAAACTAAAAACGAAAACTTCAGACTTCGGCTTGCAACTTGGAATGTTAGGACTATGCATCCGAAACCTGCCACTGACCTCAGAGACATTGTCGGCATGAGAAAAAACGACTGTTATTGAAGCTAAACTCAATCACCTTGATTTAGATATTTTTTTGTTAATTAGCAGGAGACACGTCTCCTCGAGGATGGGCCACTTAGGCATACAAATTATACCGTTTTTTTTTTTTAAAGGCAGAGGAAAGGAAGAAACCCAATAACATGGAGTGGATTTTGCAGTGAAGAACTCTTTATTGTGTGCTATTGAGAGTCTAGTTTGAGGATATGAAAGAATGTTATCAATCAGATTGTCTACTTCGTGAGGATTCGTAACACTTATCACTGCCTAGGCTCCAACACTCACATCAGCGGGAGATGCAAAGGATTCCTTCTATGTAGAATTAGGCAATGCAGTGAATGCAATTCCAAAATCAGATTACCTATACATACTTGGTGATTTTAAATGTTCGGGTGGGATCAGACTCAAATTCATGGCCAGTTTGTTACAAACAATACTTATTTCAATATTACAGATTCACCTCTCATATACATTGGCATTTCTGTGGGGCTGGTTGTAGTGATCCTGTTGGCCATTGCTGTTTTCTGCTGCTTCAGGTATGGGGAAATTATTAGACTCGATTACATTGATGAATTTTTTTGCCTAATTGCTCCAAGCGAAGCATAGGGTCAACACTACAGCTGGACTGCTTAAGGAAGAATATTTTTGATCTTTTACAGCAGTAGTTTTACATGATGAGTTTGCTATCCCCATGCACAATACATATACAGCTATGAAGTGCAGCAATTAAGGCAATTCACAACAAAATTCCCAATCGCGGGTTTAGGAAATTTATAAGGTTAATATTGAAGCACAGGGGACGGTGTGGGCTAGTGGTTAAGTGACACGGTTCACAATCTGAAGGTGCTGGGTTTGCTCCCCATCACAGCACCAGCCGTTACTCCAGGGAAGCAAACTCTTAGAAAATTTAGGAGGAAGCAGACCCTTATATAAAATGCATGCCGAAGTCGGATGTACCGTGCCGACAGGCACAAAATAAAAACATAGTGCAACACACACTGCCTTTAGAAATAGAGAAATAAGCCGAATGCAAAATAAAAACAGAGAAAAAAAAGGAAGTTTCAGAGCCACAAGCAACTGGTCTACTACGGCGACAATAGATAAAGGGGATCAAAGAAACACTCCAATAGTTCAACATTTGGCAACACAAGCCTCCCATCTAGGACAAACTACAAGTCTACACATACATCCTTTCTGCAACATCACACGGCAAGAGCAGTAGGACAAAAGAAGAAGATGAAGTAGACAGTTACAGTGGTTCTATTCTTAACAACTCGAGTTCCAACCTGGTGACTCAACAACGTAGTTGACTAATACATAGAGAATGACTTGGTGAAGTGTTCAATACAGTAGGGTTTTCACTTGCACTCCTCTTCTACCCCTGGGGGGAGGTGTAAAGGTCTTTTTATTCTTGTAATCAAGTGTGCAGACAAACAGGTGATTGCCCAGTTGTGTCTTTGTATGATGGATGGGTCGTCTTATTTTGGTCTTCATGCTGACCACCATTGGGTAGGAATTTCATTTACCGTTAGAAAATTTGCCAGGAAGCAGCTAATATCTTGCTCTTGTCAGCTGCCCAGGCTTCTTTTACATGCACTACATATACAAGGGCCTCCAAGCTTATCATCTGTCTCTGATAGGACTAGGTCCTAATCTTACCTGCCTTGAGATGCTTGAAACTTGTGGGATTTGAACCTTGCACCGTTTCACACTTTCATTCATTCATTTCTTTAGAAGTGAGCACCTTATCTCTCAGCTCAAGCAACCCTGATGAAGGAAGATGCGCATTACGAACTTCTTCATTTGATGCCAAAGAAAGCCAGTTATTACTCCTTTATTCTTGATCCATACATAGGAAACGGGAGCCACATAGCGAACTGGCTTCGCATCGGAGGGGTCCTGGGTTCATTCCCCAGTTGAGGAAATGTTTTTTTCAGACAGCAATGGCTCCTGGGTCGACCCAGCCTTAAATGGGTTACTTTACTTTTTTTTTTACATCGGAAACAAGAGGAAACTACTTTAAGTCTAGGATATTTGGAGATAAAATATCTTTGATTATTGCTACGAAAAGTATATTTTGAACTAGGGTTTGGGATCAAGACGCTGAGCAGCGCATGAGCTGCAGGGGTCAGCGACCCATAGCTGACTGCTAGCGTCAGGGCCAGCGAACCAGAACTGAGCAGCGCATGAGCTGCAGGGGTCAGCGACCCATAGCTGACTGCTAGCGTCAGGGCCAGCGAACCAGAACTGAGCAGCGCATGAGCTGCAGCGGTCAGCGACCCATAGCTGACTGCTAGCGTCAGGGCCAGCGAACCAGAACTGAGCAGCGCATGAGCTGCAGTGGTCAGCGACCCATAGCTGACTGCCAGCGAACCAGAACTGAGCAGCGCATGAGCTGCAGTGGTCAGCGACCCATAGCTGACTGCTAGCGTCAGGGCCAGCGAACCAGAACTGAGCAGCGCATGAGCTGCAGTGGTCAGCGACCCATAGCTGACTGCTAGCGTCAGGACCAGCGAACCAGAACTGAGCAGCGCATGAGCTGCAGTGGTCAGCGACCCATAGCTGACTGCTAGCGTCAGGGCCAGCGAACCAGAACTGAGCAGCGCATGAGCTGCAGTGGTCAGCGACCCATAGCTGACTGCTAGCGTCAGGGCCAGCGAACCAGAACTGAGCAGCGCATGAGCTGCAGTGGTCAGCGACCCATAGCTGACTGCTAGCGTCAGGGCCAGCGAACCAGAACTGAGCAGCGCATGAGCTGCAGTGGTCAGCGACCCATAGCTGACTGCTAGCGTCAGGGCCAGCGAACCAGAACTGAGCAGCGCATGAGCTGCAGTGGTCAGCGACCCATAGCTGACTGCTAGCGTCAGGGCCAGCGAACCAGAACTGAGCAGCGCATGAGCTGCAGTGGTCAGCGACCCATAGCTGACTGCTAGCGTCAGGGCCAGCGAACCAGAGCTGAGCAGCGCATGAGCTGCAGTGGTCAGCGACCCATAGCTGACTGCTAGCGTTAGGGCCAACGAACCAGAGCTGCCAAGACCCTTCTACACCTCCACGCGATAATCCTTGATAACAGGCTGCAGCAGGGCAGACTGGCTAAGGAGAAGGGTTTGAAGAGGGAATGCTAACCCGGTACTCAAAAACTGCTTGCTGAAGTCGGATGTGTTGGACCGAAAGATGCAAATATCGCAGCCAAGCTGTAAACTACAACACAACGCATTCTGTTCTCTGGACTACACTCTGCTACTTACCCTTTCAGGGTTTGGTAGTGGGAGATTGAGAACGAACGAAGAAGAAGTAGGGCTCCTCATCCAGTTAGAAATGATTCCCGATTTCACTCCACACCAGGAGAGGATTACAAGGGGGATATTTATGCTTCAATTACAATTAGGCTGTTAAGTAATTAGTCATGAATATTTTGTTTTAACTACTTTCAATCAACTTTTTAAATCCATTAACATTTTCTATTACTATTAAATTTGTAAAATTTTATAAACATTACCCAGGTAAATGTATATGTATTGTTACAGAATAGATCAATGAATTTCAATAATTAAATGCATAATAATTGCACCTTTTGTTACCTTACCTTACAACTTCGTCCCACACACTCTTGTTTCATTTTACTCTCTCCAACAATCACACTCTTGCACAATTTGCACATGCACCTTCATTGTGAGGCCCTTCCATTGCACATTGGTTGGGTCTGGCTTCTGAGAGCGCACAAACCTAACATAGGTACATACAGACGCACACATGCATCCAAGCACTGGTTTATGTGTTTTAATATCGCTCAATTGACTATTGTTTGGGGTGGAATAGGTGCGACTCCGCAAGTAGAAACTAGTGAGGTAAACACGTAAAATAAAAAAAAAGAGAGAGGAGACTAAAGTCTGATCAGGCAAAACACACTGATTGGATGTGTTAGTCGGAGTCTTGTAAAATATACTGGCCAAAACCCCCACCAAGTAGGTCGCCCTGGAAACAGGCTGTTTTTATGGCAGTCTGACTAACGAGGTGGGGGATCGACATATAGAAGAGAGCAACATACAGATGAGGCCAGAGTCTACCACAGGGTCTACCACACTCACTGCTAGACTTGAACGAGTGGTCTGCCACACTCACTGCTAGACTTGAACGAGTGGTCTGCCACACTCACTGCTAGACTTGAACGAGTGGTCTGCCACACTGACTGCTAGACTTGAACAAGTGGTCTGCCACACTCACTGCTAGACTTGAACGAGTGGTCTGCCACACTCACTGCTAGACTTGAGTGGTCTACCACACTCACTGCTAGACTTGAACGAGTGGTCTGCCACACTGACTGCTAGACTTGAACAAGTGGTCTGCCACACTCACTGCTAGACTTGAACAAGTGGTCTGCCACACTCACTGCTAGACTTGAACGAGTGGTCTGCCACACTGACTGCTAGACTTGAACGAGTGGTCTGCCACACTCACTGCTAGACTTGAACGAGTGGTCTGCCACACTCACTGCTAGACTTGAACGAGGGTCTGCCACACTGACTGCTAGACTTGAACGAGTGGTCTACCACACTCACTGCTAGACTTGAACGAGTGGTCTGCCACACTCACTGCTAGACTTGAACGAGTGGGACAAGGAAGACAGAGAACTGCACGGAGTACAGATCACAGTTCGGGGCAGGCGGTGAAATTTAATTAATATCTATGTGGGGAACTGTTCTCATACCAGGTCGGATGACTGGCGATTTCTCAGTGAATTGGAGCACCTGCCAGGAGACATGACATTGGTGTGTGGCAATTTCAATGCACGTAATGTCACTTAGGGAAATCCAAACAATATCCCTCAGGGGCAGGCGCTTGGCCAGGTCCTTCTTGAATCTGGTCTGAATATCCTCAACTGTGAGGTGAAAACTCGAATAGATTCAGACTCTAACATTGACCTCACACTGGTTTCATGTCATGGAGAGACATACACATATCACGGAAGTGACCATTTGCCATGTTCTGTTTCCATCACGAAGGGTCACTGAAGATTTCAAGCAAATGGCCAGAGCAGCAAAACAGAAATGGTAGGAGATATTTACGGCAGAGGTGGCGGTAGATAGAGCCCTGCATAAATTCTGGAAATTACATAGGGCAATAAACCGGAAGATGGACACAAGATCCAGTGTGTGCATGAGAGATGAGTTGGGACAGGTGCTGACTACTGACAAAGAGAAGGGAAGAGCCTTTTTTGACAGGTACAGGAGACTTGCCAAGACGACATCGTTCAACACAAGGCACTGGTGACAAATCTAGGAACAATTGAGGAGGAGCATGACCTGATTAGTGTTGAGGAGGTCAGACACTCCATAAAGAGAGCCTCGGACAGTGCACCAGGGCCCGACAGAATACGATACAACCTGCTGAAGGATTGTGGGGATGATGAGCTCACAAAGATTACAAATGATTTTAACGAGAGTCTTAAGACAGGCGATGTACCAGAGGAGTGGCTACACAGCTATCTTATCCCCCTAGCAAAACCAGGCTAAGATGCTACTGATATAAAAGGCTACCACATCATCACACTACAGAATGTGTACAGAAAGGTGCTGGAGAGAATCATTGCTAGACGAGCTGTCAGTGAGCTGGAAAACACAGGTCAATTTCCAGACACTCTAGGCACATACAGACCTGGCATAAACAGGACTACCAAAATGGCAAAGAGGTGGGGAAGAAATCAGCTGCCTACTCCACTGTCATATCGAGTATGAGGATGGAGATTGAGGCGTTAACAGCGGCCCTGACTTGGTTGGTTACGCAACCGGTCACACGTGTAGTGATACTGTCAGACTCGCAGGGCATGCTCCGTAAGATAGAATAGTGCATGCTAAGAAGGGAGTGAGCATCTCTTCTGAACAACTCTGGTGTACAGGGTGTCACATGGATTTACTGCTCAGGACAGGCAAGCGTCTGGGGCAACGAAAGAGGTGATGCAGTGGCGGAATGTGCTGTGGTGAATGATGCGGTGGTGACGAGAGACAGGGTTGAGTTGATAAGGGCAGTTGTGGACAGGCTACAGGATGATGAGGAGACAGAGGGTTGCAAAAATGCATATGTGCAGAGGATGATAGATTTGGGAGTGACTAAGGAAGAAGGGAAAATGTGTGTTCTGTCTGGAAAGATCCGAAGAACATGAAATCAACACCTGACTGGGACTCTGAGTATATATGCGCTTGGCTAGCTGCTTTTAATGGAGAACGGAACACTTATGGGAATGTCCCCTGTGTGATGATGTTGGTTCCTAGAATCAAGAATCATACAGATGAAGCCAAGCATAGCACAACCATCTTAGAAGACCCGGTTCCATCTTCATCAGTACCTTGGGATGGGAGGAAGGCTACTGCAACCCGTCACTTAATGCCCTTTTCAGTAATCTTACTCATTATTGGCATTCAATAACAACAACAACAACAACAACATTCTGGCATATAGTGAAAAGGGTGCATGGAACAAAAAAGGTTGAAGGACTCTTGTTCTAATCACCATGAAATTATATACACCAAACTATATATACACCAAACTACAGAAAATAAATTGTGTAACTCATGTTTTTCTTGCAGTGGCTGGGAGTCTGGAATTCAATCTTGGAGTGCCCATTATATCACATACCTTTCTGTTTAATGTATGTGTTTTCAGAGTGTTTACAATGTGTTTATGAGAGTGATATGTTAGTTAGTTATTGGATCATCTTCACCACACTCGGAACAAGTTCCTACAGGCTCAGATCTCATCCTTGGTATCTCTGCCAACACGTGATGACTGATCGTTCCTGTCCGGTGCTGGTTAACCAGACATCTTTGGATCCCCGTGTGGTTTTCATTCCTCACCGTCCCTAATTTAACACCCAATTAAACCAGTCACACCAAGGACGTAAAGTCTGGATCAATTCCAGAATCTTCCTTACAGCCGACTTCTCTAACGGCATTTAGGATATCGGCTCGGTTCATTGATTTACCCAGTTATATGTTTTGACTGTATATATTTGTATTATCCTATTTCTCATGACTGTCCTTCAGCATATATATTCATTTGTTTATAATTTGGTTCTTATTAATTAAACCAATTATATTTTTAGCTGTTGTAGCCGGTCCAAGAAAAAAATTACTGCTTTGGTTACAGGGAGCCACACAATCTTGAAGGACGTAAGTACATTTTTTAAATTACTGATCTAATATGTGTTCTTATATTTTATTTTCAAAATGTACTTGTAATATTTTTGTTAAATTTTTGAATTTATTTTAATTATACTTTTTAATCCTAAACATCCTTACTCAATTCTCTGAAGTCTTACAATAACTTTGAAAATATATTTTTGTGAATTTAATGATGACCGATTTTGTATAGTTACATCTCTTATCAACGGTCAAAAGATGGAAACTCACTTGATACAGCCACATATTGAGATAACGGTCCTGCAAATACAATCCTGCATGGAAAGGTGCAAAGTGGGCACAAAGAGGTCATCCCAAAAAAGGTGGGAGGACAACATAAAAAAATAGACAAATCTCAGATCAGAGGAGGCACAGGCAGTGGCCACTAGCAGAGAGGGATGGTGTGATTTTTTGGGGGTGTCGTAATCGGCGCCTCAATGACCTCATCGTTATGGGATGACCTGACCTGACATCTCATAGCCATCTAGATATTATATAGATATCATCATATTTATCCTGCCATTTTCACTCCATTAGGAGCATGGGACCAGCACAGTTGTTGGCTTCCTTCTGTCAGTTTATGTCCTTTCGCTGCTGTTGTTTCTAAAAGACTTTATTTCATGTGATGTGGTTGCCCAGCCCCCATTCACAACCCACCTCTGTATTTCTGTATCACTTGGAAAGTGGTGTGAACCAGGCTCATATTCTTACCACCCATGTCATGGGCCCTAGAATGCTTACAAAGTTTTAAAATTATTTAAACAACTAGAGCCATAGAGTCTCCTCCCACCCCGCCCCTCAATTGTTGAGGTCCACAAGGGATCTATAGAACTGAGGAATAAAAGTCTCTAGCCCTGGAAGTAGCAATGCACGCTAGATTTTTTTATTTTATCCCTGATTAGAAAGAGGAGGAAAATTTAAAAAATTTTTAAAAACCCACACACCAACCAGATCTTAACTGGAATTCAAACTCATGTTATAAAAATATAATCTTTATAGTTCTAACTCCTTTATAGTTCTAACTCAGTATTGGTATCCATATACTCTACAGGATGCAAGGACACAGCCTCAAATCAACAAGGATCTGGATACTGATAGGATCAATGGTCTAACTACTTCCTTTCCTAAGAAAACCAATGCACCTCCTCCATCATACAAAAGCCAAATTGATGGCTTCCATAATGAGTTGACAAGAGATTGGAAGGCAAATACCAGTACAGCTGAGACCTCAGTTAACCTTTTACTTAATGTGACAACTGAACAGAAATTAACTTTAACTGCTGAAGTCTTGAATGATTCTGAGAGTCGTAACTTGCTTGATAGGGACTATGTGCACTCAAATTCAGATGGTGTAATCCCCTATGTTCAAATAACTAATACTGCCATTTCCTCGGCTCCTGAAGCTGGCAGTCAAGTATCTGTTGATGAGGGATACAACTCTCCAGGTGCAGAAGTTTGTAGTTCTATGTTTTTGCCTCAGAATGTGTTCATGGAGACAGAGTCTTCTCAAGATGCAGCCAAGAAAACAAAATTATCTCCCATCTCATCTCATGTTTTCAGTTACAGAATGTTATCTCCCATGCTACCTAAGAATGAGCCTATTGAAACAAAATTACCTCCCATCTCACTTCAAAACGTGTGCTTTGATTCAGAGTTATTTCACACATCTTCATCGTTGCCAACAGGCCTTTCTCTGCATGTTTTTAATGTCAATGCTACTTGCAACAATACTCAGTCTATACTTCCTTGCAATAATCCACCTGATTCCAGCTTCCCAGACACTGATCACGTATCAGAATATGTGACACACTTTGGTACTAACGAAAATGGTCCAACTCAAGAAAGGAAATCAGACAATGAATTATTTCAAGCATACACTACAGCTTCCGAAAAGTCGACCGAAATTCTAGAAAATGAAAATGATGTGTGCAAAAATTGGAACAAACGTAGGAAGAAGTCTGTAGACTATGTTACCTGTACTGTTGATGGGGAGATGAACCTTCGAACAGCAGAGACCACCTTATTTAGCGATTTAAAAGACTTACAAAATGTATTATCGGACCACACATATAATTATGAGTCTTCACAGACCCGTAGTATGAAGATGGAGCACGAGGTTTCGCCTACAGAAACTCACAATACTGATAGTGTCACAGACACTTATAAGAGCTTAGAGTTTATTGAAAGCTCTCCTTCAGGTTGGGTTTGTTTGCAATGTGGGCCTGACGCAGCTGTACAGTTTTATCCTTGTTATCATGATGATAGTGCTAATGTTAGAGCTCCTCAGCTCCAGAAGGCGGACTATACGAGGCAAGACTTCACAAGTGGTGACACTAACCAGATCCCAGAGAAAGGTGACTATGTTAGACATGCATTCACAAGTGGTGATACTAACCGACTCCCAGAGAAAGGTGATTATGTGAGACAAGACTTCACAAATAGTGATACTAACCAGCTCCCAGAGAAAGGTGACTATGTGAGACAAGACTTCACAAATAGTGATACTAACCAGCCTCATGGGAAAGGTGACTATGTGAGGCAAGACTTCACAAATGGTTACACTAACCAACTCCCAGAGAAAGGTGACTATGTGAGACAAGACTTCACAAATAGTGATACTAACCAGCCTCATGGGAAAGGTGACTATGTGAGACAAGACTTCACAAATAGTGATACTAACCAGCCTCATGGGAAAGGTGACTATGTGAGACAAGACTTCACAAATAGTGATACTAACCAGCCTCATGGGAAAGGTGACTATGTGAGGCAAGACTTCACAAATGGTCATACTAAACTGCCTAACAACAACCTGTGGCTGGCAAATGCAGAAATGGGCAGACTTAACCAGATGACAAGAGTTCCTGTTCAAGCTACTGTATCCAACTGCTCCTTGGGGAATGACTGTTCTGTCTGCACTTTAACAAATAATGAGATTTATAGCTTTCATGAAGATGGTCTTTGAGTGTCACAAGGAGGATATGTCACTCACATGTGACACCATGTCTTAGTCACAGGGGCAATTTCAGAGACAGGTACAGAATATTATATGCTTATTGAACATTATCCCTAGATCAAAATTATCCTGAGATCAAAATTCTGTCTTCCTGCACATTAAGCCTAGATTAGTATGGTCCTTAGGTTGAAGAGAACACAATCCCTCCAACACCAACAACTATAGTGGATTACCAACTGATAACGAAGGAAGAGGTAGCTGCAGCGGTAAAGACATTGAGAAGAGGGAAGGCGGGCGGCGTGGACAATATACCAGCAGAGCTCTTACAGGCAGATGGGGAGGTAGTGGTGGAAGACCTGACACACATCTGCAACAAAATATGGGCGACAGGAAACTGGCCGGACTTATGGACAAAATCAATGGTTATACCGTTACATAAGTCTGGAAACGTAAAGCTGTGCCAAAATTACAGAACAATAAGCCTCATCAGCCACCCTAGCAAGGTCATGCTTAGATTATTAGAATATTCCTCTGTGCGTGTGAGACATGGACAGTTACAGCTGACATTCAGCGAAGGATACAGACCTTGGAGATGAGATGTTTCCGATGACTTTTAAACGTCACGTACAAAGATCGAGTTACAAATGAGGAAATACGAGATAGAATTACAACAACAATAGGACCTTTTGAAGACCTCTTTGCAACTGTCAAAAGAAGAAAACTCGCTTGCTACGGTGACATATCGAGGTCAAATGGTCTGGCAAATACAATCCTCCACGGAAAGGTATAAGTCAGACGACGGAGAGTCCGGCCCAAAAAGAGGTGGGAGGATAACATAAAAGAATGGCCCAATCTCCGATCAGAAGAGGCACTGGCAGCGGCCGCTGACAGAGAAGGGTGGCGTGGGGTTGTGAGGATGTCTTCCTGTGTGCCCTAACAACCTCACCGATTACGGGATGACCTGACCTGACATTGTACATTATACCTATGATACACTATGCTTTCACAACTTTATAGATATATTATATCTATGAAACATTATACCTATGATACTTTATGCTTTCACAATGCTATACCCATGATACATTTACCCATGATACACTATACCTTTAATACAGTATACCTTCAGAAGTTGATAAATAGGATAAATTATGCCTTTAATACTCTATGCCAATGATACATTATACGAATAATACATTATGCATATGTAACTTTATACTTATGTTTTTTTAAAAACTATTTCAGCGCCATTGCGTACTGCCGGTTCATAAGACCAGTCGCAGTCGCTCGATTTCAGATTAGTTACACTTGAGAATGTAGTTTAAAAATACTTCCGTGATGTAACCGATCGTTTACTAGACCACATCATGCAACATTTGTTTGAACATAACCATATTTCTATCGTTATTAATCCACAAATTTTCATAAAGAACACACAATCTTGGTCCAGTCCTCGAGGGACGTGCTGCCATATTGGCCGCCGGACACTACTTGGGTAACATAATCTCAGAAGATGGTAAAACAGACACTGAAATCCAACACAGATGTAATAAAGCAAGTCAAATCATTGGGCAAATGTCCCCGATATTACAATGTAAACACATGACAATGGATACAAAATGAACACTATACAATACGATATTCCTACCCACATTATCCTATCAGTGTCAAAATTGGACAATAACAGACAAAGATAAACGAAACAGTGTAACAACAGAGATGAGATGCCTACGCAAAATGCTTGGAGTAATAATAATGCATAGAATCAGAAATGAAGATATTAAGAAACAAGTAGGTTTTTGTCAGCCTGCATTCTGCGATGAATGTTAACTGGTCAACATCCTTCAGCTGTTAGAAACCGAATCACTGCTCGCTGATCAACTCTGGACTAATTCTGTATCACATCCGCCATGTTTTCTGCTGATTAAACTATGAGTCTGAGGATAATGAAACTTTGCAAACTTGACGGTTGGTATGTGCTGTTTACATCAGAAGGGACGTCGTCATGCTCATCGTATGTATGTTCACTTGGTACAGCTAGGTCATTTGAACATGCGTCGTACATTACGTCTTCAGAACTTGATAACAATGATACACTATGCCTTCAGTACTTTATACGTGTGATACACTATGCCTTCAGTACTTTATACGTGTGATACACTATGCATATCATACTTTTTATACATATACAAAATGCAGATGGTACTTTATATCTATGATACATTATACTTATGATACATTGCACACATTGTACATTATGTCAATGCCAACTTTATATTCATTGAACACTATACCCTTGATGCATTATGCCTATGCAATAGTCTAAACAATGTTTTGTGATAGTGAGACATTGTTACTTGTGGATCTGGAACCAGATGTTTATGTGTTTCTTTGTATGTGTGTGTGTGTGTGTTGTGTTTTTTTTTTTGTTTTTTTTTTATTTTATTTTTTTTTTGGAGGGGAGGGAAAAGTCCCCACTTCCAATGCATATCATTTAAGGTCACTAAACAGAGGAAATGATCTATCTAGTCAAAGTACTTACTACCAACAATCATTGCCAATTGGGGCATAACTACTTCACAGCATTCTTTTTTCTTAATCGCATATTGTTTCAATCTGTGTTTATTGTACATACAAATTGTTCCAGTGTGCTTTTATTATATATACATATTGTTTCAATCTGTTTTTAGTGTATATTTATATTGTTTCAATCTGCTTTTACTGTATATACATATTGTTCCAGTGCATATTTATCATAAAGTAAAGTAAGTAGCATGTCCTTTACAGAACTTCTTACAACCGCCACCAATTTGGCTGTTATAAGTTTCTTGGCAAGTGTACAGTACGGTTGGTTGCCACTACTTTCTGTACATGGAGGAGCAATCGCATGAAGAAAAAAAACCAGTGTCTGCCACACTATACAGGGTGGGAATCTTAACTTTACTTAACATTTTTTTTTATACAAGTTTAGAATACTCATCAGAGTCGAATCCGGTGCATTGGGATTGTGAAAACCGAGCGAGTTTCAATCCTATATATGTATATTAGTTTCAATGTATTTTTATATCATATTGTTAAGGTGCATTTTCATCACATTTTACTTTACACATTGTTCTGATGTACTTTTATCACATATTGTTCCTGGTGACTTTACCACATATTGTTCCAGTGTACTTCTGTCACTTATTGTTCCAATGTGCTTTTATCACATATTGTTCCAATGTACTTCTGTCACTTATTTGTTGCAATGTACTTTTATTACATATTGTTCCTGTGCACTTTATCACATATTGTTCCAATGTACTTTTATCACACATTGTTTCAAAGTATTATTATCACACATTGTTTCGGTGCACTTGATCACACACTGTTCTGAAGTATTTTTATCCCATATTGTTCCAGTGCACTTTATCACATATTCTTCTAATGTTATTTTATCACATATTGCTCTGAAGTATTTTTATCACATATTGTTCCAGTGCACTTTATCACATATTGTTGCAAAGTATTTTTATCACATATTGTTCTAGTGCACTTTATCACATACTGTTCTGAAGTATTTTTATTGCATAATGTTCCGGTGTACTTTATCACATATTGTTCAGAAGTATTTTTCTCACATATTGTTCAGAAGTATTTTTATCACATATTGTTCCAGTGCCCTTTATCATATATTGTTCCAATGTACTTCTGTCACTTATTGTTCCAATGGACTTTTATCACATATTGTTCTAATCTACTTTTATCACATATTGTTCCGAAGTACTTTTATTGCATTTTGTTCTCGGTGCACTTTATCACATATTGTTTCAATATACTTTTATCACATATTGTTTCAATATACTTTTATCACATATTGTTTCAATATACTTTTATCGCATATTGTTCTGATGTAATTTTATCACAGTTACATAAACATGCCGCAATATTTTTTTAGAATGGGAAATTTACATACATACACTTGTTAGTGCGTTTCTACTCGTGCTGCTCTCAAGATGCATTTATTTCGGCAATGTAAAACTCCAGAATTGTTTTGTACTTTATGCCAATTTATTTGAGTGTAGTTTGACTGAAGAATTCCATAATTTTTAACAAAACTTCAGTCATCATCAAAACTGTTCTGCTCCCTGCAGAGCACATGCCTAACTAAGCCATCATTTCTAGCTCTGCTCACATCTTCTCTGTTACCTTTATCTTTGTCTCTCGCTCATCACCTTGTGTGCTTTGATATGCCTCTACTTCTCTTGCGCTCAGGATTCCAGAAAAGAGAATGTCTTGATTTTTTTTTATATGTGTTCTATCCAATGCCCACGTATTCCATTCACGGCATGCTCCACTGATATCTGTCTGGTTCTTTCGAACAGTTCCACATTAATGATAATATCATACCATTTCATTTTCTCTTTTGGGGATGGCGTAGGCTAGTGGTTAAGTGACATGGCTCACATCACAACCAAAGGTGCTGGGTTCGAACCCCCATCACAGCACCAGCAGTTACTCCTGGGAAGCAAGCCCTTAGAAAATGCAGGAGGAAGCAGACCCGTACATAAAATGCATGCTGAAGTTGGATGCACTGGGCGGACATGCACAAAATAAAATCCACCACTATGGTTCGCTGGCCCTGACGCTAGCTGTCAGCTAGGGTTCGCTGGCCCTGACGCTAGCTGTCAGCTATGGTTCGCTGGCCCTGACGCTAGCTGTCAGCTATGGTTCGCTGGCCCTGACGCTAGCTGTCAGCTATGGTTCGCTGGCCCTGATGCTAGCTGTCAGCTATGGTTCGCTGGCCCTGACGCTAGCTGTCAGCTATGGCTCACTGGCCCTGACGCTAGCTGTCAGCTATGGTTCGCTGGCCCTGACGCTAGCTGTCAGATATGGGTCGCTGACCGCTGCAGCTCATGCTCTGCATCTTGATCCAAATTTATTCACAAAATCATGTAAAGGGTCAAATATTTTCTCTCACCAGACATTTATTGGAATGTACATTACCTTATGTACATAATAACTATAACAATGATGTTTCTGTGCATGTCTTTATGAGTCGAATTGCACTGCACTGTGTTCTGCCCAGTGCTACAGCAGGCATTTCCTTAACTTATGGCTGCTCCCAGGCATTTTAAGAGCTTTCACAGGAAAGCTCTTAAAATGAACTGTCAAAACTTAATACCAAACAGAGATAATCCGAGTCTGAATAATTTCTGAAAGCTTCATTTAATTAGTTGCTGTAATTTTTATAATTTCTACTGAAGGCATGTTGAGTTGGAAAACGAAGGCTTGGCTTAGTTGTTCCACTTTAGCCATGTGCTGTATGGGTTTTTTTTCTTTTTCGTTGACTTAACATTTCTACAGGTTTGGGTCATCTGCCACATCTTTAACCCTCTTTTGTCACTTGCAGTGTTATTATTCTTTACATGTTTTTCGAGCCCGCTAACAAATAGTATCAAACAAGCCCAGCAATAAATGGAACCAGTAATAAACAGGTCCAGTAACAAACGGGGGCCAGTAACAAATGGGGCCTAGTAACAAGCGAGCCCCTGTAACAAAGGGGGCCCTGTAACAAATGCATCCAGTAACAAATGGGGGATCAGTAACAAATTATGGTCAGTAACAAATGGGGCCAGTAACAAATAGGGCCCAGTAACAAATGGGACCAGTAACAAATGCATCCAGTAACAAATGAGGCTAGTAACAAGTATTACCAAGTAACAAATGGGGGCCAGTAACAAATGGGGCCCAGTAACAATTGTGGCTAGTAACAAATGGGGCCCAGTAACAAATGGGGCTAGTAACAAATGGGGCTAATAACAAATGGGGCCCAGTAACAAATGGGGTTAGTAACAAATGGGGCTAATAACAAATGGGGCCAGTAACAAATGGGCCCAGTAACAAATGGGCCCAGTAACAAATGGGGCTAGTAACAAATGGGGCCCAGTAACAAATGGGCCCATTAAGAAATGAGCCCATTTAGATAATAGTGTACGTAATGCCTTCTCTAACACATCCATAACATGCATATGACCACAGAACTGTGCTCCTCAGAGAAAATTTTTTTAATTCAACTAATTTTTTAAAATATCATTCAATTTGGCATTTCTTATTCCATTTCTGTTTTCACATCAACCTTCTAATGTAATAATCTCATTTTGTAAAAATGATGAATTTGTCCAGCTCGTCCGGAAGACCTCACATGTTACAAGAATAAAAGATGAATAACATGCTTTTCCAACAATTGGAAGAAGATAAAGAATGAAAGGTGTAATGTTTTAGAGGGCTTGGTTGTTATTTCCTATGTATAAAGTATTAACTTTTTGTCATTTTTGAGGAGATCTCATCACTGCATCGGTTCACCACTGCAACTTCCCTACTTGCAGTGAGTCTGCGCGAAACTTTATGTGTTTTTGGTGTGGTGGTTTCTGTCTTAGCTTGCTATACATGGTGAGAATTTTAACCCCATGCTAAAATCTTGATCGCTTTCACAGTATCTTTAGTAGGTGACAATGGCTCCTCTGTATTGTATACAGGATCAACACTGGCTAAATATGTTAACATGTTTGCAAACATTGTCACCTGTGTAAATCCATGGAAGCAAAGAATAGATCCACTGCTCTCCCTTTCATCTCGTGTTCCCAATAACTTAAAAGATCATAGGAGCATCATATCTCACTCCATTATGAACCAACTGTCACCCACCACCTCAGTCAGTCCGCCATTAGTGCACTATTCTCTTCCAAGGTTTTGCCTGTCCATCTCCAAACACCATCTGTTCAGCACATCTAAGATAGACAATGTTTTCTTTTGTCAGGAACCATGTCCTTGAAGTAATATATTGAGCAATCCATTTGATAGTATCACATGAAGTTTGTATATGTTTCCATCTGACTGGAGCTTTTGATATGGTTTGATAAGCTGTTGATTGTACTGTGTATATTGACATTTATAACATGATCCCTGAAAGTTATTACAACGCCCCATCTGAAGCATCTCGTCTCCATCGCCATTAGGCTGCTCATTGGACTAGCAACATTATCATGCAAAACAAATTACTACAGAAATCACCATTACTAGAGCATGCAAAGTGTTTTTCCACAGGCTTCCATAAAGGCCAGTGGCTCCCATGTAACTTTTAAAATACTACTACTACATCAACCTTATTTATCTATAATTATTTAATCAATTATCTACCTTTCTATTGTTCTTCTGTTTTGTATTTTTTTGTTTTTTTGTGTGATTTCTATTCCTGAGCCTACCACACATTCAACACCTAATTGACTGCGAGAGCTAGAGGGCACAGGTGAGACGAAGGATCTACAAAGTGACACACAAATCAGTGAATCGCTTACAAGTTGGAGTACATGGCTGCGATGGAAAAATATATGAGAGCGGGCAAAACCTGATACACCAAGACCAGACGGAAGGAAGTCAACACAGATGGGCCTCACAACAGAAGGAAAACCCTTTTCAATTAATTTATATTGTACTCTTAATCCTTATGTATCAAGTATATTGTTTGTCATATTTCCCAATCATTCCATTTCATTCATTCTCGTTGTACACCTCACTACACTGCTATCTTCACAACTGTGTATAAAATGTATGATGGGGTTTTATATTTTTTTTTTTTAAATATATATCATTAAAAAAAGGGGGGATATATATATTTAAATCAGGAAATAAATAAAGAGATCCGAATCAAGTATGAAGGAAAATAAATATACTCATTCTGAAAATGGTCCCAGGAAAACAATTGTGCATATCTATGCAAATACCTACGGCGGACAACGAGGATCATCAAAAGCGAGGAACAACAGGAGGAGCATCACGGAAATACCAGGCTAGGTACAAACAGATCACACGCATCCAAGCACTGGTTTATGCGTCTTAATATCGCCCAAATTGACTACGGTCTGAGGTGGAATAGGCGCGCCTCCGCCAGTAGAAACTAGTGAGGCAAACACATAACGAAAGGATAATTAAAAGCGAGGAACAACGGGAGGAACATCACGGAAACACCAGGTTAGGTACAAACAGATACACACACGCATCCAAGCACTGGTTTATGCGTCTTAATATCGCCCAAATTGACTACGGTCTGAGGTGGAATAGGCGCGCCTCCGCCAGTAGAAACTAGTGAGGCAAACACATAAAATTTTAAAAAGTAACTTTAAAAGAACAAAATGGAGACAAAAAGTTAAGTGTATCCTTTTTTCAGATGCATTCTTCTTTGTTTTCTTTACCAGCTGTAAAAACAATATTTTAAGAATAGAAATCCAACACATTTTTACTATATTCATTATTATTATTATATTTCACATTTTTATTTAGTACACAGTAACTTCATTTGATTGCACAGCCAGTATTATTCTCACTTGTTATTTTGTCATGTTTTATCCTTTCTGTTTATGTTAATTGTGTTATCATTTCTGTTTATATGAAATGTTTTTTTACTTCTGTTCTTGTTAGTTGTATCATTTCTGCTTTTGGGAATTGTTTTAGCGCATCTGTATGTTTAAGTTGTTTGATCATATCTGTTTATGTGAAAGAGGTCATATTTGATCATTTCTGTTTATTTGAAAAGGGGCCATATTTGATCATTTCTGTTTATGTAAAAAGAAACCATGTTTCATCATTTATGTTTATGTGAAAGAAACCATGTTTGATTATTTCTGTTTATATGAAAAAGGTCATGTTTGATCATTTCTGTTTATGTGAAAGAAACCATGTTTGATTATTTCTGTTTATGTGAAAGAGACCATGTTTGATTATTTCTGTTTATGTGGAAAGAGTGTTTATGTGAAAAGAGGTCATGTTTGATCATTTCTGTTAATGTGAAAAGAGGTCAAGTTTGATCATTTCTATTTATGTGAAAAGAGGTCATGTTTGATCATTTCTGTTTATGTGAGATGTTTTGTCATTTCTGTTTGTGGGAAATGTTTTAGTTCAGCACTAGAATTGGCCACCATTTTTCAAAGTGGCCTCTCTTATTTTGCTATTTGGCTTGTATGCTGTAGTCACACAGATTGATTCTCTGAGTAGATTATATCCAAAACTTCTTTTGAGATTGTTTTCTGTACTTTGTTTAGAGTGATTAAAATCAGTACTTTAAAAAATTGTATGTCTATTTCAGCTGTAAACTAAATCTTGAATCTTCCTTTTTTTTAGGGGTGGGGGAGAGTTACACTCGTATGACAGTGCTAATACAGAGAGTTGTGAATGCTTGTAATGCATTGCCAAGTGAGGTGGTGGAGGCTGGGACGGTCAAGGCATTTAAGAATAGATTGGATGCGTACAGCTTCTAGAGCAAGATGATGTAATTGGAACTGGTTGTATACAGACTCTGCAGAGTCTTCTAAACCAGTATAAAGACGTTAAGTTAAGTTTTTTCTAATGATCTAATGACCACTAATTTTATTACAGTCCTCAGGAACGTGTTTTCCTTGTTCAGATCTGAATCTAATTGGATTTCATGATCTGTCAACGCAACCATAGTGTGAGAGTAGATATCTTCTCTGCCTTGTGTAATATATATTGTCTGTTCCTCATTCAGAATGATTGTTGTTGTTGTTTTTTTTTTCTGCACCTACCTCAAATGGGACATGTATAAGAATCTTAATGAAAAAGTTTGTTGTTATGTTTGTTTGATATTTGTTACTAATCACTTTGATATTTTCATCTTAACCATAAGACCGAGAACATAGTCATCAGTATCCATTACTTCTTACTGAAATAAATGCCAGGTTGCATTTAATCAGGTCAGCCAAACAAATCTAATTCCAGTCATTCATTCCATATGTTTTTTTATTATGTGGGTGATAATGTATGTGATGTAATAATATGTGACTTAATAACATAAAAGGGATCACTTCAGAAGAAATTGATAGATGGGATCATTTTTAGTGTATAGTAGGATTCACTGGATTTGACCTTGGAGTAGGCCGGAAGACAGTTTTCTACAGACATGCTGTCATGAGAGCGACGTTCTGCAAAGGACATGCTACATGATGATGATGATGAGTGTTGTTTAATGATGGCTGTGTTTGTGATCATTCATTTTTGCAGCCATTGTCAAATTTGTTAAAATAATTGTCTTTTAAATGGACCAGTCAGTAATGCAAGGTTTGTGTCACTGTGTCTCACAAGATTCTACTGAGACATTGCTGAACTGTTGTAGAGTCATGTTCATCCCTAGTCAAAGGAAGAATTAGAGGAAATAGCACATAACTTGCTGACTATGAAAATGAAGAAAGAGAAGGAAAATTTGTTATCAAGCCAAAAAAGATTCACGTTTTCAGGTTACTTTTGTGGCTAAGTACATTTAATTTAATTACAAGGTATGTTCAAATGAAACCGGACCAAACTGTATAAAGTTAAATGTCATTTAATTAAAATTGTGACTAATACACATTATGAATAAAAATACATATTAAAATAATTTTACTTTAAAATAATTATTACAATAATGTCTTTATTTTGCCTTCTATCACACAGGGGTGAATAGGCTATCAATCAACCCTCGCCAAGCAGCTCTGTCCTGTGCAATCTTTTCCACTTCCTTCCAGTTTTTTCCTGTTTTCTTTACTTCCTCCTTCAGATCTCGTCTCCATGTATTCCTTGGTCTGCCTATGCCTCTCCTTCCCTGGGGGTTCCGTGACAGGGATTGCCTGGTGATAATCGCCTGGGGCTTTCTTAATGTATGACCCATCTATCTCCACTTTCTTTCTAAGATTTCCTGTTCCAATTTATCTTTCTCCCACAGTCTGTCGTTTGTAACTTTGTCAAACCATTTTATATCAAGAATCTTTCTCAGACATCTGTTGACAAAACCCTACAGTCTCCTGTCATTACCTTTGGTCTTCCTCCAGCCATCTGTTGACAAAACCCTGCAGTCTCCTGTCATTACCTTTGGTCTTCCTCCAGCCATCTGTTGACAAAACCCTGCAGTCTCCTGTCATTACCTTTGGTCTTCCTCCAGCCATCTGTTGACAAAACCCTGCAGTCTCCTGTCATTACCTTTGGTCTTCCTCCAGCCATCTGTTGACAAAACCCTGCAGTCTCCTCTCATTGCCTTTGGTCATCTTCCAGGTTTCCGCTCCATACAGCAGGACTGGCTTGACATTTGAATTGAAAATCCTTATTTGTGTCTTCCTTCTTATTTCCTCGGAGTTCCATCTTGGTTTCAACATTCCGAATGCAGCTCTTGCTTTTTGTATCCTTGTTTTTTTTTGTATCCTTGTCTGTCCCTCCTTCCTTGTTGATGATACTTCCTAGGTATGTAAATACCTCTACCTTTTCCAGTAGCGTTTCTCTCAGCCTGATTTATTCTGTGTTTGCTGCATTGATCCAAATTATTTTTGTGTTTTCCTCATGGATCTTCAAACCGAATTGTTTAGAGGTATAGTTCAGTCTATCCAGTGTCCTTTGCATTTGGCTTCGGCTGAGGGACAGAAGGGCTATATTATCCGCAAAATCCAGGTCCTCCAGCTGTTTATTCAAGTTACAATAATGTACAAGACTAATTTATATCCCATTAGGGGGGACGGCGTGGCCTAGTGGATAAGTGGCACGGCTCACAATCCGAAGGTGCTGGGTTCGATCCCCATCACAGCACCTGCCGTTACCCCGGGGAAGCAAACCCTTAGAAAATGCAGGAGGAAGCAGACCCTTACATAAAATGCATGCTGAAGTCGGATGCATTGGGCCGACAGGCGCAAAATAAAAACTACAGTGCAACGCACACCGCCTTGGGGATTAGAGAAATAAGGCGAACGCAAAAAAAAAAAAAAGAAAAAAAATATCCCATTAAAAAAATATTATGCAATGGTTATTTACAGTTTGCGACAAAATTGTCAGAAATGTAACCCTTTCGTAAATTGAGACCTTACTGTATTTGTGTTTTAAGTTAGCTTGACCAAAATGGCAGCTAACTGTTGATATATTATCACAGAGTTTACCAATTATTCAAATTTCTGACAGGTCAGATCACTCAACCCAAGTATGTTTTGTTATGGTTGTGTCCCTTGTGTTCTAAATGAATTGTGAAGTGTCTCAGACAGTATTAAAATTCTCATTGATAACTGGTGTAATCGTTCTGCATATGTGTATTACTGTATGTATTTTTTCTTAGTCACCTATAGCCAAAGTGCATTATTTTTCCACTTTTTAAAATATACTTCCAATATGGATATATGATAATATATGATTCACAATTCAAAGGCATGGGAGTAGTGTTTTATATGATTTACTGTAATGTACTTTTGATCATGATCATCAACTGGAGGTCATCTACCCTGGGGGCAACTCTTCTCTCTCCTCTTACCTCCCCCTGTTTCATTTGACTCTGTCCTACAGTCACACTCTTGCACAACTTTCACACCGCCCTCATGGTGAGGCCCTTCCATTGCACTTTGATTGGGCTAGCTTCTGAGGGTGCACAAACCTAGCATAGGTACATACAGAAGCACACATGCATCCAAGCACTGGTTTATGTGTCCTGATATCGCCCAATGGACTACGGTCTGGGTTGGAAAATGGTGAGGCAAACATCTAAGCAAAAAAAAAAAATACTTTTGATCATATTTTACCATCAGCATAGTCTGCCTTAGAAAATGTGGGGTCTGATTGGGGCATGTTGATGATGGGGCTGATTGGGATATGTTTGTGGAGTCTGATAGAAGCATGTTGATCGGGGTCTGATTGGGGCATGTTGATGAAAGTTTGATAGCGGCATATTGGTGGGGTCTGATTGGGGCATGTTGGGGGGAGAACTGGGCCCCTTGAAAAATGTAAAAGTAACCGGCTAAATGTTTTGATGCAAAAATTGAATAAATTCCAAATTGTAAACTAAAGCTATTCATAATTGAGTATTTTGTGAATATTACTATTATACTTCTTTGTTCATCATTGGATGAGATACGTAGTGTCATGATTTTTTATATGTACCATTTGATCAGGCACTTCCGCTTTCAGCAAGCATTTTCTTCAGGTTTGCATTTCTAGCCTTTGGTTGCCCCCAACCGGCCTAGTGATGAAACCTGCAAGGCAGCATGTTATTTATTGATACTATGTTTATATATGGTTTGATGGGGTAGTTATACGGTCACCCTGATAGTTGCCTCTTGCCAGGGAAGAGGCAGGGGATATCCTATTTGGAGTCCTTGAGGCTCTAGTTCACCAGATTTCTTGGTCATGACAGCTCTCTCAGCAGCCATGCAGTCCCTTAGTACGTTGATACACCATGGTCTTGATGTTATTTTTTCAATTGGCTGGAGTCATTTTCTGCATGATATTGGGGTCAAGGAATGGCATTCTCTTTGGACCTTTCCTTGTTGTGTTTGTTAATGGATACTACCCTTAGATGTTTTACCCTTTTGTTAATGGATACTACCCTAAGATATTCTACCATTTTTGTTAATGGATACTACCCTTAGATGTTCTACCATTTTTGTAAATGGATACTACCTTACAAGTTCTACCCTTTTTGTTAATGGATACTACCCTTAGATGTTCTACCCTTTTTGTTAATGGATACTACCCTTAGATGTTCTACCCTTTTTGTTAATGGATACTACCCTTAGATGTTCTACCCTTTTTGTTAATGGATACTACCCTTAGATGTTCTACCCTTTTTGTTAAGGGATACTACCCTTAGATGTTCTATCCTTCTAGGTTCTCTAGCTCCATCTGCCCGGACATTGTATAGAGTTTTCCTCTCCTAGGTGGTCTGTCTTCCATGACTATTGAGCACTACCTGTCCTTCTGTTACAACTCTTATTCTGGCTCCTCTTCAGTGACTTGGGGGCCATACCAGAAACACATTGTTGCTGGCTAGGTCACTGGGTCACACACCCCTCCTTCCCCCACCTCATGAAAATGAAGTATCCTGAGGGGACATCATTACAGAAAAGTGTGTTTTAATCACCTTCCCCTTCAGATTCTATAATTTAAAAAAAGAATCAAAGTTACTTTTTAGTTCCCCCTCCAAGAAATTAAGATGACTACTAGTCATTGTGTTCACATTTTTTTGCAGGGTCAGTATTTGCAGTTAACATTTTATATTCGTAACATCAATTCATGGAACAAATTATTTGTGAAACCTTTCATTTTAATTTTGTTTCTTTTCATTTCAATTTTCCTTTCAACTTTTTGACCCCTGAGAACAATACCCAAATGAATCCAATGTACTTATGGTTGACTATGCTGCCAGTACCAGTTTTTCTGTCAAGCTCATGTGTTATTGATGTGCCTACATGTAGCCAGTCTGTCACTTTTCCTGACAATTAATTTTGTTTTAAGCATTTATTTGATATTTATTTGATTGATATGTGCGTGACTGTGCTAGTTTGAGCTTGTAGCTCAATATTTAATTGAGCTGGTATCTAATGTAAAATTTATTTGAATTGGTATCTAATGTAAAATTTATTTAGCTAGATCGGATTCCTCTTTGTGCCATGGTGTTCCTCAAGCTAGATCTGATTCCTCTTTGTACCATGGTTTTCCTCAAACTAGATCTAATTCCTCTTTGTACCATGGTGTTCCTCAAGCTAGATCTGATTCCTCTTTGTACCATGGTGTTCCTCAAGCTAGATCTGATTCCTCTTTGTACCATGGTTTTCCTCAAGCTAGATCTGATTCCTCTTTGTACCATGGTTTTCCTCAAGCTAGATCTGATTCCTCTTTGTGCCATGGTTTTCCTCAAGCTAGATAAGATTCCTCTTTGTGCCATGGTGTTCCTCAAGCTAGATCTGATTCCTCTTTGTACCATGGTTTTCCTCAAGCTAGATCTGATTCCTCTTTATACCATGGTGTTCCTCAAGCTAGATCTGATTCCTCTTTGTGCCATGGTGTTCCTCAAGCTAGATCTGATTCCTCTTTGTGCCATGGTTTTCTTCAGCTTCTGATTCCTCTTTGTACCATGGTTGTCCTCAGATAGATCTGAAAACTCTTTCTGTCATGGTTCTCCACAGCTAGATCTGTTTTCTCCTTCTGTCATGGTTCTCCACAGCTAGATCTGTTTTCTCCTTCTGTCATGGTTCTCCACAGCTAGATCTGTTTTCTCCTTCTGTCATGGTTCTCCACAGCTAGATCTGTTTTCTCCTTCTGTCATGGTTATTCAAGTTAATTTAAACATTGTATAACTTCAAAAATGCCAGCAAGAAATTCTTCTTCTGCGTACGTCCTGAAAATAATTTGTTGTTACGTTGTGTGTTGTTTACAGCAAACCTGCCATATTCACACATTTCGGCCCAACACATTCGGTTTCAGCGTTTACATTTTTGGGACTGGTTTTTGTTTCCACTTGATACCTATTCTCCAGCCATGCTGCAGTTTGGTTCCAGGGCCCCCACTTGGAGATAGAACCTGGATCAACCATTTTGGGGTCCTAGATGCATGAAATGACAGAAGCCTGCTACTAATAGCTGCTGTCTTGCTTCAGGGTCAACGAATCACAGTTGAACAATATCATATTTCGCTTCCAAGCGGCGGCCCTGGAAACAGGCTGCACTAGTGCAGTCCGGCTAAGAGAATAGGCATTGCAGCTGGGCAAACCCGGTACCAAGCCAGCTGAAATCGTTTGTATGGGGCAAACGGCGCAGATATCGCAGATTCGCTATAAATTACGACACAGCGTTCCGACTTCCTTTTCTAGACGAGCGCAGAAGAAGATCAGCTATGAGTCACTGACCTTGAGGCAAGGAGTCAGCTGTTCATTCACTGCGTCTTTGGCCACATCAAGTATTTGATTTGATTTTCAACTAAAAGCAGAAGGCTCACTGTAGTGCCTAAACCAAGACCTGGCAGCTACTACAAATAATAGTGTATTTGTCATTGTTAATTATGTAAATGTGATAACGGAGCAACCAAACTGCCACATCTGCAGCAGCCTACCTGCGGCTCGTTCCGTTCAGAAACATTCTTCATTGTTTGACTTGAACTGAAAGGTTTACTTTGAAATTATTGTTGAGCTGAATTTGAGGAATGATATGTTCATGTTAATATGGTATTTGTCATGTCAAAGGCATTATCTCAACTTAGGAGTTCATTGTTGTAGATAGACATCATAGGCCATGGGAAGCATTCATCTTTCATGTGCCATTCAAATAAGAATTGTAAAATCTTTCTTATGACTTTAACCTCATTGCTGGGGTACATGAGGCATTGTTTTAGGCTTCGCCACATTGTGTGCTGGCTACGTTTGTTTATTTCACCCCAAACAGAAAAATAGCTAACCAGGGATTCGATCTGCTGCACTCCTTGTCAGCAGTAATAATAATAATGTTCGCTTAGGCGTCTGAGGCCCGTTGCGTCGGTTGGCCATATCTATGACCCACAGCTGTGGTGTGGTTGCAGGTCTCGTCCAGGACAGAGGAGGAGGTTGATATATTCTGAAGCCATTCTGTGAGGAGATGGACTCCTTGGCGCCTCCAGCTGGCTGGGGGAAGACTTTTAGCGTCGAGGAACAACTTGTGTAGTATCTTGTGTGCTTGTGTATCTTGTATCTAGCGCTTCCTGGTCCAGCCGTACAACAGGACCGAACAAAGAAACTTGGTATTGGTCAAGTGTTTCTGAGATTGGGAGGGGGGCCTGTTTTAGCAGATACCTCCATGTTATGGATATAGTCATGCCATCGAATGCCCAGGATACGCCGCTGATTGCACATGTGGAAGACTTCCAGTTTCGACATATTTGCTTATAAAGCTGTAGAGCCTATTTATTGGCTGACAAACTTTCCTACAAAGCCGTAGAGCCTATTTATTGGCTCTTAAACTTTCCTACAAAGCTGTAGAGCCGATTTATTGGCTCGCAAACTTTCCTACAAAGCTGTAGAGTCTATTTATTGGCTCGCAAACTTTCTTAGAAAGATGAATAGTCAATCTATTGGCTCGCCAACTTTCCTACAAAGCCGTAGAGTCTATTTATTGGCTCGCAAACTTTCCTACACAGCTGTAGAGCCTATTTATTGGCTCTTAAACTTTCCTACAAAGCTGTAGAGTCGATTTATTGGCTCGCAAACTTTCCTACAAAGCTGTACAGTCTATTTATTGGCTCGCAAACTTTCTTAGAAAGATGAATAGTCAATCTATTGGCTCGCCAACTTTCCTACAAAGCCGTAGAGTCTATTTATTGGCTCGCAAACTTTCCTACACAGCTGTAGAGCCTATTTATTGGCTCGCAAACTTTCCTACAAAGCTGTGGAGTCTATTTATTGGCTCGCAAACTTTCCTACAAAGCTGTAGAGTCTATTTATTGGCTCGCAAACTTTCCTACAAAGCTGTAGAGTCTATTTATTGGCTCACAAACTTTCCTACAAAGCCGTAGAGCCTATTTATTGGCTTGGAACAATTGTCATACATAAACGTTTCTCCAAACCAAGTATTCCTCAATGTACACATACACCTGTACTTTCTAGTGACAGTTTTGCAATGCAAGAATATTATGTTATTATGTCCAAAGTATTCCGCAGTAAATGAGTTATTTTGTAACTCTTGACTTAATCCTGTGGGCCCCCCTTACAACATAAAACGGTACTGGATACACTCCACCAGTTCTCTTGAAGTCTTTAGCAGTGTTACTACTAACATGTACATTACAGTGGCAGTGTATTTTAAATGTCAATTGCAACTTTAAGGTTTTCAAGCCACCTTGTGTATGTGCGTGTGTGTGTGTGTGCCTCTCTCTCTCTCTCTCTCTCTCTCTCTCTCTCTCTCTCTCTCTCTCTCTCTCTCTCTGCTGTTATATTTAGTGTACTATTGTTTGTGTTATTGTCTGTTTTATTTAAGTTTCTAATTGTAAACTGATGATATGAAGTGTATTTCATAATTGTTGCATTGAGTATATCCAAACATTCCAATGACCTCTTGCAGGGGACGGCGTGGCCTAGTGGTTAAGTGGCACGGCTCACAACCAGAAGGTGCTGGGTTCTTCTTCTTCTTCTGCGTACACAGTCAGACAGTAACCATTATTTTTTCGAAAAAAGCGGCGGTCATCCTGAGACTCTCGCCACTACCATAGAGCTTGTCTTGCAGTTCCACTGGCAATGGCCACATCTGCTCTCTCTGGTCCCCGT
This sequence comes from Ariolimax columbianus, assembly GCA_036924085.1. Taxonomy (NCBI): domain Eukaryota; kingdom Metazoa; phylum Mollusca; class Gastropoda; order Stylommatophora; family Arionidae; genus Ariolimax; species Ariolimax columbianus. Next base: position 9,439,565 of record JAVGWX010000008.1, read on the forward strand.
ATGTCGGGCAGTTCTGCAGCAGATGTTCAGTGGTCATTTTACCAGTACCGCACGGGCATTCGTCGGTACACCCTATCTTCAATTTGTTGAATAGGTGGTACCTCAGTCTATTATGGCCAGTGCGAAGTCTGAAGACAACGACCTGCTCTCTTCGGTTCAACTGGTAATAGGCATCGTTTTTGGTGTAACCAGTATGTTCGGTTTCCCATTTGGTAATGTACCTGGCTTTGATAAGCCGTTTTGACTCTTCGTACGTCATACTGGTATCTGTTTGTGGTAGCCTTGCACCTTCTTTTGCCAGTCTGTCTGCCTCCTCGTTGCCTTGGATGTTGCAGTGTGACGGGACCCACTGTACCACTACCCTTTTTGGTGCGGACAGCTGGCACAGTTTGCAGAGTGCTGCTCTTAAGTCATTAAGCTCAGTGTTTTTCTGGCTTTTTAGCGCTGTGACTACGGCGAGAGCATCTGTCAGCAAGACTATGTGGCTCTCATTTTCACTGTGTGTTGCCATTTCTTCCACTGCCGCCCTCAGTGCCTCTGCCTCCGCTCTGAAATTGCTTGTGTACTTACCAGTAGCGAATGACAGTGTTATTTTTCTGCCATTTGGTAGGTTCAGGAATGCTCCTGCCCCTCCGTTCTGTGTGGTGTCTGTTACAGAACCGTCGGTGTATGCATGGGTCCAGTCCATGCTTGGGTAGCTTTTGGTTATGAAGCTTAGGGTAGTGTCTCTCCTTTCTTTTTCGGTCTGGCAGTTTTTGTTTGCAATACCTGGTATATTTTCTACCACCTCTGGAAATATATCCTGCCTCCAAGTAGGTTTTCGTACAGTAGTGATGGGTTTTGGTGTTGTTAGTGCGTTTAGGGGATCTTCGTTCATCTTTGCTTTGGCTATTTCTGCAAAGTTTCTCCGCTTTAGTTTCCCAGTTCCCAAATTGTTTAGCCTCTGGTACATTGGATGGTCCGTCAGTCTTCGGAGTTTCTCTGACTGCAGCTGGGCTCTGCAGTCTCTTCTGTCGGTCATGGATTGCAGTTTTGTAATCTTTTCAAGTTCTACAATTGGCGTTGACTTCATGCCACCTGTTATGATTCTCATGGCTTGGTTTTGAAGTTTGTTAACTTTATCGAAGTTCGCCTTAGCTGCTGTTGTCCATGCCGCGATGCCATACTCGAGAACTGGTCTCACTCTTCCAGTGTACAGTTTCTTTAGTATGCCTTCGTCTGCTCCCCAGCTTGTGCCAGCAAGTTTCCTCATGATCGCCATTCTTTCTCTGGCTTTCATTCGGTTTCTCTCAATCTGACTTTTCCATGTCATGCGCCGATCAAATGTGACTCCCAGATAGGTTGGGTTGTCGTTTGGCTGCAGGATTTTGCCATTTAGGCTTAATTTGGTACTTTGGGGTTTTAATGAGAGTGAGAATATTGTGCACGTGGTTTTCTCCTCGTTTATTTTGACCAGCCATGAGTTCGCCCACTCTTCCAGCGATGTTAGGGCCGTTTGCATCCGATTTCTTGCTATGGTGAGATTCTTTTCAGAGGTCCACATAGCCAGATCGTCTGCAAACATTGAGCTATGGACTCTTCTTGGTATATTCTCTGTAATATCGTTTATATATACCAGGAAGAGTGTGGGTGACAGTACTCCCCCTTGGGGTACTCCCTGCTCGAGTGTCACCTTTTTGCTCATCTGCCCTTGTACTTGGACTCTGGCCGTTCTTTGTTTGAGGTAGTGGTTGATCCACTTGTACATCTTCCCACAAACATCACTTCTTCTTAGCTTGACTCTAAGTCCATCCTTCCAGACTTTGTCAAATGCCTTTTCCAGATCCACCCAAACAGCTACTGTGTGTTTCTGTGCCTGGTAGGCATCTTCTATCTCCTGGGCTATGAGGATGACCTGGTCCTCAGTGGATCTGTGCTGTCTAAAGCCGGCTTGCTGTGGAATTAGTATTCGTTTTTCTTCCAGATGCCACATCAGTCTGGTGTTTATCATCCGTTCCATCAGCTTGCCGACACAGCTCAGTAGGCTTATGGGCCTGTATCCATTCGGATCTGTTTTGTCCTTTCCTGTTTTTGGTACTGGTACCAGTATTGCATCTTTCCATGCCTGGGGTACAATACCCCTTTTCCAGCTTTGGTTCAGGACTGATAGTAGTTTTTTCTTCGCTGTTTGGCCCAGCCCCATCAGCATTTCGTTTGTTATCCCGTCTTTTCCGGGAGATTTCCTTCTCTTTAGTGTTCTCATAGCCTCTTCCATTTCGCGCATTGTTAGTTTGGCCATCATGTGCTCTTCAGGAGCCGTATTTATGTTTTCGTGCCCCTTTAGCTCTTCGCTAATGTCTGTATGCTTATCTGCAGGGACCTCGATGTGGTTTGCTCTGGCATAGTGATCGACAAAGGCGTTTGCGGCTTTCTTACCTGTGATCAAGTTCTCGCCTTGCTTGATAGTAATTTGTTTATTTGACGGGGTTTCGTCGTTCATGGCTCTGACTAGCTTCCATAGCTTGTTCCCTTCTTTGTCCAGGTTTAAACTTTCCGTTTTATTTTTCCAACTTTCTCTTGCTGTTTGCTTGAGAGTGTGTTTGTACTTCGCCGCGGCGGCTTTGAGGGCGATGTTTGCCTCCACGGATTTCTCTCGTTCTGCCATGTTCCTAGCATTTGTTACTGCATCTTCCACTTTCTGTAACTCATCATTCCAGTAGGGCTTATAGTTTTTCCTAGCTCCTCTTGGGATGGTTTCAGTGGCGGCTTGCATTATTGCCTTGGGTGCTGGGTTCGATACCCATCACAGCACCGGCCGTTACCCCGGGGAAGCAAACCCTTAGAAAATGCAGGAGGAAGCAGACCCTTACATAAAATGCATGCTGAAGTCGGATGCACTGGGCCGACAGGCGCAAAATAAAAACCACAGTGTAACGCACACACGCCTTGGGAAATAGATAAAATAAGGCGAACGCAAAAACAAAACAAAAACAACAACAAAAATGATCTCTTGCATGTTGCATATGTCTTGACTTTATGTGACATCTTTATATTTCTTTTTAAATCATCAAATAAATTGTAAACATAAAACACGTACCCACCACAAGTGTTTGTCAGCTGTTTGTATTAGATAATGAGAACATACTAAATCTAATCAATGACCACAGGGTGGACAATGAGCATGAGATCAATAAACTGGTGATACACAGATGACAGGAGTTTAACATCAGGTGCTGGTCTGAGCGGGAGTTTGTACAGCCAGCAGGCTACAGGAACCATTAGTATGCATAGGCTTTGCGATTGGTAAGATAGGCTTAGTACCTTTGGTGGGTCTATCCGGAGGGCACTCGTGTCAATTCTGTATAAATTAACATAAGTTTGTGTTACGAGTACAAGTGCCCCAGATAGTTGGACAGCGTGTTCACACAGGATGGAAGGAGGGAGAGAGAGATGGAATCAAGAATACATAAATCAAATGATGTTTCCGGGGATCAAGATGCTGAGCAGCGCATGAGCTGCAGTAGTCAGCGACCCATAGCTGACTGCTAGCGTCAGGGCCAGCGAACCAGAGCTGCCAAGACCCTTCTACACCTCCACTCGGTGATCCTGGATAACAGGCTGCAGCAGGGCAGACTGGCTAAGGAGAAGGGATCGAAGAGGGAATGCTAACCCGGTACTCAAAAATGTTTGCTGGAGTCGGATGTGTTGGACCGAAAGGTGCAAATATCGCACTCAAGCTGTAAACTACGACACAACGCATTCCGTTCTCTGGACTACATTCTGCTACTTAAGCCCTTTCAGGGTTTGATATCGGGAGATTGAGAACGAACGAAGCCAAGCCAAATGCTGTTTCCTATAAGCTCTCACCATTATTAAGACACAACCACATGCAAGTGGTGACAAAGAGAAAGCTGATAAATAGTAATCTAATACGAACTCTCTGCTTCCAGTGTAAGACATAAGTGCTCACTAAGATGTAATAATTACAAATCATGCAAGATGATGTGGAAGGAGGTGTTTGAGAAAAGCTGGCGTGGTCACAAGACTGGACAGAGTACAAAACAAAGAAATTAGACAAGCTGTGTGCAACAACGTGCATGTAATACATGAAAAGCCAAAATATAAAATGGTTCAGACACCTGATAAGGATGCAGCCAAAGTTACTAACTGCACGGATCTACAACACCAAACAAGAGGGTTGTAGATCGCGAGGGAGACCAATAAAAAGATGGATAGACGGTTTAAGTGAGACACTGAACAGACACGGAATGACAACATCATTAGCCGCACATCAAGTACATGAACGACAACTACAATAAACCACTTCGTCTGTTGACGCAAGTGGATGGAAGATGTTGATTATGTGTCCTTTAATAGTTTTTGTTTTATGTCTCCTTTAATAGTTTGTGTCCCAAATCTTCCTTAATAGTTTGTGTCCCAAATCTTCTTTAATAGTTTTTGTGTCCCAAATCTTCCTTAATAGTTTGTGTCCCAAATCTTCCTTAATAGTTTGTGTCCCAAATCTTCCTTAATAGTTTGTGTCCCAAATCTTCCTTAATAGTTTGTGTCCCAAATCTTCCTTAATAGTTTGTTTCCCAAATCTTCCTTAATAGTTTGTGTCCCAAATCTCCCTTAATAGTTTATGTCCCAAATCTCCCTTAATACTGTGTGTTACAAGTGTCCGTTAACAGTTTTCATTATCCATCAAGTATCGAAAGCGCATCGTATCGGAGTTTGTTTGAGCACTTGCATCTTACAGCAAAGGTGCATGGTTCGATCGACAGTAGAGACATACTACTGTATATGCAGCTGTAAATGGGTACCAGATGTTAAGAATGACAAAACATCGAGGCAGGAAACTGATCACTCAACCTTACAAAACGTGGAGATTAAGCACACCTCGCAGTGTATACTATGGTACTCCCTTTCTTCTCGTGCTTCCCATAACCTAACGCGATTATAGGGTCGTTCCCTTCCTCCTCGTATGACTTGCATAAGGAGCCGTCGAACTTATTGATAAACTCTGTAATGTGTTATCGCTCTGCTTGCCTACAGGGCAGAGGAGCCTGATAGGTGGGACTGAGGACTGGCGATCTGAGACCAGCTTCGACTTCGTCTGCAATTTTGTTAAAGAAGTGCTACTTGTCTGATTTTGACACCGTTGGAAATTGGCCTTTTAGCCGTCGTTGTTCGGCATGTTCATTACGAGGCCTGGCTGAGTTCTTTTGAAGTATGATGTCATATGAGGCATCGGAGAGCCATGGGGATGAGGCATCGGAGAGCCATGGGGATGAGGCATCGGAGAGCCATGGGGATGAGGCATCGGAGAGCCATGGGGATGAGGCATCGGAGAGCTATGGGGATGAGGCATCGGAGAGCCATGGGGATGAGGCATCGGAGAGCCATGGGGATGAGGCATTAGAGAGCCATGGGGACGAGGCATCGGAGAGCCATGGGGATGAGGCATCGGAGAGCCATGGGGATCAGGCATCGGAGAGCCATGGGGATGAGGCATCGGAGAGCCATGGGGATCAGACATCGGAGAGCCATGGGGATGAGGCATCGGAGAGCCATGGGGATGAGGCATCAGAGAGCCATGGGGATGAGGCATTAGAGAGCCATGGGGATGAGGCATCGGAGAGCCATGGGGATGAGGCATCGGAGAGTTATGGGGATGAGGCATCGGAGAGCCATGGGGATGAGGCATCGGAGAGCCATGGGGATGAGGCATCGGAGAGGCATGGGGATGAGGCATTAGAGAGCCATGGGGACGAGGCATCGGAGAGCCATGGGGATGAGGCATCGGAGAGCCATGGGGATCAGGCATCGGAGAGCCATGGGGATGAGGCATCGGAGAGCCATGGGGATCAGGCATCGGAGAGCCATGGGGATGAGGCATCGGAGAGCCATGGGGATGAGGCAACAGAGAGCCATGGGGATGAGGCATCGGAGAGCCATGGGGATCAGGCATCAGAGAGCCATGGGGATGAGGCATCGGAGAGCCATGGGGATGAAGCATCGGAGAGCCATGGGGATGAGGCATCGGAGAGCCATGGGGATCAGGCATCGGAGAGCCGTGGGGATGAGGTATCGGAGAGCCATGGGGATCAGGAATCGGAGAGCCATGGGGATCAGGCATCGGAGTGCCATGGGGATGAGGCATCGGAGAGCCATGGGGATGAGGCATCGGAGAGCCATGGGGATGAGGCATCGGAGAGCCATGGGGATCAGGCATCGGAGAGCCATGGGGATGAGGCATCGTAGAGCCATGGGGATGAGGCATCGGAGAGCCATGGGGGTCCTTGAGCCAGTGATTAACCTGGCGACCTCGCACGCGGCGATTTTTTTTATGACGACCTTGAGAAGCTGGATATTTGAATCTTTGTGTCGTATAGGTTTGGTAGGGACATATGAACTGATGGAGTACGTGATCATCAACTAGCGGTGTTTAGTATTGGCTGGGACCTCCACGCCTCGTAGGATACGGCAAGAGGTCACCGGGTCGAGACTTCTCACATGTATGTGATCGAGTTCTTTCATAGTCCTTCGATCGTTAGAGATCCATGTGTAGCCGTGGATGTTAAAGCGGCGGTACGATGAGCAGGTAATCTTCTACTGTCGAACGATTCATAACCACTACGGTAATACCCTGGCACTGCGATAAAATACCCAAGTAGGATGAATTCATCATAAGGATGAACAGTTGCTGAGGTTTTGGTCAGATCCTAGTAGAAGTCGTCCTTTGACTGAGGTGGAACCTTCTCTGTAGGAGAGTAGGCGACTATTATTGTGAGATGTTTATGCTTTAATCATGCCGGGAAAAACCTGTTCGTTATGGCGTTCCAGGATATTATGTTGTCTGGGGGTGGGGGGGGGGGGGGGGTGTTGTCTAATGAATAAGGTCACTACATTTCTGTGCTGTTGGCCACCAGAATGCAGCAGACTTACGTCCTAAATGGCGCATTGGCCTTGGTCCTTTAGTCTTGCTTCAGTGACATCGGCGATTGTAAGGATGTGTTCTGGCCAGCGCCGTGACGTAGTCGTGACGTTTAGTGTCAGTACATTCCATGTTGCGCCCTTATACGGAGAGGGGGGGGGGGCGCTGTGGCAGGTTAGGGTGACACGTCTCCATACAGGCTGACGACCCCTGGTAGGGGCCGATCGGAGGGCTCTCGTGTTTTGTTTGAGCGATAGATGGGACGACCGTGATTCCTGCAGGCTCCTGGGAGGGGCGGCGGATGGGGGAGCCGGATACTCTGCTGTCCTGGGATGGGGGGGAGACGGATACTCCGCTGTCTTGAGACGGGGGCCGCGAGTAGGGAGTTTGTCGGTAGTACTCCGTCTCCTGTGTGCCAAACCCGTGCTCATAACTGCCTTCTACCGTTTTGGCGCACCTCTGAATTGTGTTCTCACGCGGAATGGCATGATTCTCGCTACAATTATGATGCGCAGGTGGAAGAGGTTATGTAGGACCTCTGGTTGGATCGTCATCATACAGTACTGAAGAGAAAGACCCACGAGTATCGTGGGTCTTAGCTATATGGCGTGTAGTCGAACGGAACGCTATGCACAACATGAGACCCGTTTCCTACATCTGAGCGCTGAGCGATATTCGTCTGACCGCCGCCATCTTTGACTCGGCCCAGGCTTGGTGATCTTAGAGATCACATTTGTTGTTAGTTGCCCATCATGAGACGGTTTTGTCTTGATGATGTAACTTGCGCTGTATTTGGATTATAGTCAGGGAGAAATTGCGATGTTCACCAACCTCACTCTCTGGTCCCGAGCTACCTTGCACCATTGGCAAGACATAATTCAAGACGACTGGAGGTAATTCAGGATACAGGCACTCTGGTCTCACCTCTTTTGAGTTCAGGCGTCGGTTGAAACATGCTGGGGGTTCTTCTTCTTCTTCTCCTTCTTCTTCTTCTTCGTACGCAGTCAGACAGTAACCATTATTTTTTCGAAAAAAGCAGCGGTCATCCAGAGGCTGTCGACACTGCCATAGAGCTTGTCTTGTGGTTCAACTGGTGATGGCCACATCTGCTCTCTCTGATCCTTGTATGTCGGGCAGTTCTGCAGCAGATGTTCAGCGGTCATTTTCCCGGTACCACACGGGCATTCGTCGGTTCCACCTATCTTCAATTTGTTGAATAGGTGGTACCTCAGTCTATTGGGGCCAGTGCGAAGTCTGAAGACAACGACCTGCTCTCTTCTGTTCAACTGGTAATAGGCATCGTTTTTGGTGTAACCAGTATGTTCGGTTTCCCATTTGGTCGTGTATCTGGCTTTGATAAGCCGTTTTGACTCTTCGTACGTCATACTAGTATCTGGTTGTGGTAGTCTTGCACCTTCTTTTGCCAGTCTGTCTGCCTCCTCGTTGCCTTGGATGTTGCAGTGTGATGGGACCCACTGTACCACTACCCTTTTTGGTGCGGACTGCTGGCATAGTTGACAGAGTACTGCTCTTAAGTCATTAAGCTCAGTGTTTTTCTGGCTTTTTAGCGCTGTGACTACGGCGAGAGCATCTGTAAGCAGGACTGTATGGCTTTTATTTTCTTTATGTGTCACCATTTCTTCCACTGCCGCCCTCAGTGCCTCTGCCTCCGCTCTGAAATTGCTTGTGTACTTACCAGTAGCGAATGACAGTGTTATTTTTCTGCCATTTGGTAGGTTCAGGAATGCTCCTGCCCCTCCGTTCTGTGTAGTGTTTGTTACAGAGCCGTCGGTGTATGCATGGGTCCAGTCCATGCTTGGGAAGTTTTTCGATATAAAGCTTAGGGTAGTATCTCTCCTTTCTTTTTCAGTCTGGCAGTTTTTGTTTCCAATACCTGGTATATTTTCTACCACCTCTGGAAATATATCCTGCCTCCAGGTAAGTTTTCGTACAGTAGTGATGGGCTTTGGTGTTGTTAGTGCGTTTATGGGATCTTCGTGCATCTTTGCTTTGGCTATTTCTGCAAAGTTTCTCCGCTTTAGTTTCCCATTTCCCAAATTGTTTAGTCTCTGGTGCATTGGATGGTCAGTCAGTCTTCGGAGTTTCTCTGACTGCAGCTGGGCTCTGCAGTCTCTTCTATCGGTCATGGATTGCAGTTTTGTAATCTTTTCAAGTTCTACAATTGGCGTAGACTTCATGCCTCCTGTTATAACTCTCATGGCTTGGTTTTGAAGTTTGCTAACTTTATAGAAGTTCGCCTTTACTGCTGTTGTCCATGCCGCAATGCCATACTCGAGAACTGGTCTCACTCTTCCAGTGTACAGTTTCTTTAGTATGCTTTCGTCTGCTCCCCAGCTTGTGCCAGCAAGTTTCCTCATGATTGCCATTCTTTCTCTTGGTCTCATTCGGTTTCTCTCGATCTGACTTTTCCATGTCATGCGCCGATCAAATGTGACTCCCAGATAGTTTGGGTTGTCGTTTGGCTGCAGGAATTTGCCATTTAAACTTAATTTGGTATTTTGGGGTTTGATTGAAAGCGAGAATATTGTGCATGTGGTTTTCTCCTCGTTTATTTTGACCAACCATGAGTTCGTCCACTCTTCCTGCGATGTTAGGGCCTGCTGCATCCGATTTCTTGCTATGTTGAGATTCTTTTCGGGGGTCCACATAGCCAGATCGTCTGCAAACATTGAGCTATGGACTCTTCTTTGTACATTCTCTGTAATGTCGTTTATATACACCAGGAAGAGTGTGGGTGACAGTACTCCCCCTTGGGGTACTCCCTGCTCGAGTGTCACCTTTTTGCTCATCTGCCCTTGTACTTGGACTCTGGCCGTTCTTTTTTGGAGGTAGTGGATGATCCACTTGTACATTCTCCCACAAACTTCACTTCTCCTTAGCTTGACTCTAAGTCCGTCTTTCCAGACTGTGTCAAATGCCTTTTCCAGGTCCACCCAAACCGCTACTGTGTGTTTCTGTGCCTGGTAGGCATCCTCTATTTCCGCTGGGGGTTCGACCTCCCACTGTTTCCTCTCATCGCTTTGAGAGGCGAGTGCGCTACCTCTCGACCACAGCGATCTCAAGATCTAGATACGATGTTACAGACAGAATACACCGGATGAATGCACAAAAACACTTTAACGGAATTTCATTCCGACAAGCCAACTGAATGAGTTATAATCCGATCGAAGGCTTAGAAACGACGGAAGTCAACAAAAACGCCGGATGCCGTGAGCGCAGTCTGTGAGGCACGGCCATATTGAATCAAGGATGATAAATACTGCATTTGAATTTCTTTTCTTCTTTTTTTAAAAATATTTCTCGAAAGGAGCTGTAGTGATTCTTCATATATCACAGGGGGTCTTGAAGAAGGTGACCTTGTATCGATCTTGTCGTATAGCGAGGCTCTTGGCCAATATTTTGTAGCTGACCCTTACACGACAATTGGTACCCTTAGTAAACGTTGAATGTTGCTGATATAATATCTACCAGTGGAAATATTTTGCAGCCAACGTCTTAATAGTAATAGTTGCCCATCGCAAGCAAAGATGCGACAGTGTCAGACATGAGTATTTAGATGTGACGGCATATGATTGTACAACCCTATCTTATTTATCTTATCGTGCACGTGGACATGGTTAGAGATTTGGTCGTCTTGCATTATGCCCCTTCGTGCAGCTGCTTGGTTTTGTGCCTCGGTAATGGTTCTCTTCTAAGCGATGCGAGCACTATGTGTGTGGCTGTGAGCCAGGTGGACGGTTCGGAGCAAGCAGTTTGCAGGTGGTGACATCAATAGAGAAACTGTTCAAAGTAACTTTTGGAGTCGTATAGTATTATCAGTCCCTCATTAAAGCCTCCCCCCAATCCCACCCCCGACGAGCGCTGGTCTGACCTGAGCACACCTTACCTTAATGCAGTGTTGGAAGCTGTAAATAGGGTTTAAATATTATTGAATACAATCTAACATCATTGTCCAAGCGTGAACATGGGTCAGTGTTATCCATTCTAACACTTGAATCATTTGGAGAGGTTTTTTTTTTAAAAGGTACTGTCGCATTTCGTAAAGGGAGGCTCACAATACACACTGCTGTATTGGATAAAGTGTTAGATACATAACTGAACTAGATCTCAGTGTTTCATTAAAGGGGACAGCCTGTCCATTTTATCAAAGCCTTTCTTTATATAATAGTGAACTATTTACCTAATTACAGCTGGGTTGATTGTAGTGTGCCGATAACGGGGATCGAACACGAGACTTTTGTCGTGATAAACAACATCATACTATTTTGCCATTCAGAATCTCTAGTACAAAAAGATATATTTAGAGTAAAAGCTGATAAACTAACCGTAGACAGGTAAGTGTGTTATAATTATAGCTAGTGAAATGACATACCGAATCAGTGTCCGGTGTGCTTTCAAACAATAACACATCTAATACGCCACGTCCATCCGCACTATCTTGTATCGTCATCATTAACCTGCCACGCGATTTACCAGTCACACCATTTATTTGTCACATCAAATTCCCGTCACACCATTTACCTATCACTTTATATACATGTCACTCCATTTACATGTCACTTCATCTTCCTGTCACTCTATTTATCTGTCGCTTCATCTGCCTGTCATTCCATTTACCTGTCACCTCATTTAACTGTCACTCCATCTACTTGTCACTTCATTTACCTGTCACTCCATGTAGTTGTCATACCATTTACCTGTCACACCATTTACCTGTCACACCATTTATTTGTCACACAGTTTACCTGTCACACAGTTTACCTGCCACTTCATTTACCTGCTGCGCCATTTACCTGTCACATTATTTACCTGTAACACAGTTTACCTTTCACACCCTTTACCTGCCACATCATTTACATGTCACACAATTTTACCTGTCACCCTATTTACTCGTCACACCAGATGGTTTATCGTAAACGACCTTAAGGCAAATCTGAATCAAATTGCTTGCAGTGCGATTTCAGAAGCAATGGTTTTTACGTGGAATGGCAAGGGAATTGAGACGCTAGTCTGGTCAAGCACAACATACTGACCAAGACGTGTGGCACATTGTACTGACCAAGACCACTATTTCTCTTCTATGTCGCATTCCCTGGTAGCGGCCTGTCTTCAAGTTAGTCTTGCACATCAACGAGATATGAATCAACGGGATCACGGCAGTAGTAAAAGTCACGCAGATGAAGCCAAGCATAGCACAACCGCCTAGAGGATCGTAGTCAACCTTCATCAGCATGTTTGAGATGCGGCGAGGAAAGCTCCTATAACCCGTCACGTAACATCCTTTTCATGGCGCACATCATGAAGCATGTCCTTTATAGAACGTCGCTCCCATCACAGTCTGTCTGAAAGAAACTCGTTCTCTTGCCAAAACTCAGCCTTCGCCACAGTCATACTCAGGCATTCCTGGATATCTTGGTGCCATCGTCTTCTTGGTCTACCCTTTCCTCATTTGCCTGGCACCATACCTTCCATCACCGTTCTCTCGAGATCGTTGTGTCTCTTGATGTGACCAAAGTATTTGCATTTCCTAGCCAAAATTGAATTGATAAACCAGTTCTCCTCTATGCTCAACTCTTGCCGAATGTCTGCATTTGTTTTTTTCTCTGTCCATGGTAATCTGAGGATCTTTCTGTTACATTTTGACTCGAATGATTCTGTAACAGTTCCCGCCGGAGCAAGGGGAGTTTAGGATGCCTGAACATGTTAAAGCTTAAAGCTACATGAATGCATGTCAAGGTCACTCACTGTCTCAGCAAAGGAGAACAGAGTTGGGTTAAGGAATGTGGACAGGCAGAAACTGACCACTGGCCTTCCGATTTTGGTAGGGGGAGATTGATTGACAGACGAAATTGGCAACGGGGCTTGCTGCGAGAGAATGAGTGACAGGTGTGCAAAGTGTTTCGTTCCAATTGGAATTGAAGATGACCATACCTGAGATCGATTGGTCAAGCTCTGGCCTTGCTTGAGGATATATAACTCGAGACAAAGTTTAGCTCGGCAGGCTGGATGAGAGATGGAGAGTGAAGGGGAGAGAGAGTGAGGCTGGAGAGAGAGAGAGACTGAATGTGGATAGTATGTTTAACTCACCGACTTAGAGGAGCGATTGATAGACGGTTGGACGAATGTTTAGTGATAGAACAGGATCGCTCAAATAGGTGTGTGAGTTTTGTATTAATAGATAATGTGAAAGTGTGTTTGTAAGCAAGGACACATTGTGAACGAGTTATGTCGAGATCGCCCGCCTGAGGGGATTTCAGTGAGGAAGAGTATTTGATAAGGTGTGTTGAAGACGCAGTTAAGGCGATGTGTGTGTGATGTAATTGCAAGGCAATAGAACTGGGTTTTTAGATAGTTGGGAATTCCATCAATAGCTAATGCTTACAATTCCCGTTTTAGTAGAATGTTTAGTTAAGATATGTATTATATTGTGTTTGTAATTTCTCTACTCATTGTATGATATGAGTATGATATAATAAATATGCCACCTGCTGTTTGATATGTCATTTACTGAGTATGGCCATGATGATGTGGATGAGTGTGAGAATGTTCTAAGTTAGATCACGGCCAAGGCAAACAGTGGGATCTGCTACACGTTATTATTATTTTGGTGCCTGTTGACCACGGATAGTCGTGATAGATTTATAAATATAGTGCGTGTGTAGCTATAGATCTTGATTTGCATGTTTAACACAAGTGTCGCAGTTAAATATAACTTGTGTGTGTGTAGTTAGGAATAGAGGAGTAGTTAGTGGTTAGAGTGTTAGTACCATAGACAGCTTTTCCAATCATCTGACTGGTAAGTGTGACGTTTTTTTCCCACCCATTGTTGTATTATTGACAAGACTTTGTGCGTACTTGACAGTCTTGTAAATTTTTGTGGTGGGCCAGACGGGTTTATTCAGTATGTCGAGGTTGGACAATGTTAAACAATGTTATCATTGTCTAGCTTTTGGACATTTGTCTATCGGATGCCCTAATATTCTTCGGAATATTAACAGTTCCTGGAGAAGAGGAGGACTGTTTGTCAAAAACAAGCCTTTCATGGCACGAGCTACATTCAGCGATAAGTGGGAGGACAAAAGTCAACTACAAAACCAGCTAAGAGAACTAACAGGCAGAGTCATTCGGCTGGAAAAACAGGAAAGCGACCTCCAATGGAAGCTGCGACAGCTGTTGCAACAGTTTGAAAACGGAGCTTTCAAACCAGCTAGGAAGGAGAGAAGAAATCAAGAAATCACAGAAGTAAACACGGCCCAGTATTTTAGAAGGGGGCAGAGTGGTAGGAAAGTGAGTAGGAAGCCCGTACAACTTCCACATTCCGATCCGTGGAGGGACAGAGGTGGAAATCTCAGGACGGACGTGTGTGGACGACTGGAAAGAGGTACCGAAAAGGGTAGGAGTTTCACCCAGGTGGAGAGGCCAAGTCAAGTGAGAGGAGGAGGAATGGTTGGGCAGAAGTTTGAATCGGGCAGATTCTTAGCCCACAAGAGGCCTTTTGCACGGTTACAGATGGAGAGGCAGGACAGGAGCTATCAAAGAGACTTTGAGCACGAGGCGGATGGACGGAAAGAAAGAGATACAGGTTTTGTGTATCCAGAAAAGTTAGGGACGGAGGGCAGGTTACGCAATGCAAACGAGACAAACGTTCGCTCAGAGGTCCAGATGAAATGTTACGTCATTGGACAGGGTAGGCCGAGAATTCAGGAAGAGGGTATTACGTCGATTAACATGGTCGGGCGTGCTGAAAGGGGCCAAGTTTACCAGGAACTTGTGGTCAAGCCTGGTAGAACATCATTAAAGTCGACGAAGAATCGAACAAGGAAATAGTCGGAGATTCGTCAGATAAAGAGGAAAGGAGAGGAGGAGGAATGGTGGCAGGGCCTAGCCATGCGGGAGAAGTTGTTGAACAGACCGAAAGAAGAGACAACCCTTCGGCCACCGAGGAAGGCAGTGGGAATGAAACACAGTTGGAATGTGAAACGGACGCACCGGGTAAGAATACTCGTGCAGCCAACAAAGGAGGAACAGAGTTTCTAAGGAAAACGAAGAAAAGGGAAAGACAGGTTAACCACAGCCAGGACAGCGAACCAGTCAGCGAAGCAAAGATGAAAAGATCTCAGTTCGAGATAAGCCAACAGTCAAACGAACAGTGTGAAAGGTCTTTCCCACAAATAGTGAATACAGATGGACGGAAGGCTGAAGTAGCGGACGATGTAAGTGTACGTAACACTACCAGAGAACCGGTAGGTACGAACCAACCAACCGAGAAACAAACAGACCAGACGATGGGCGTTTTACAGGAGGAAATCGCGCAGCAATCAGAGACAGCTGATGGGGCAGCGCATAGTCTGGTTAAAATAAGCAGTAGAGATAAGGAACGGTTGATGCAATGTTTACTGACGCTAGCCAAAAACATGGAAATCAGAAATGGAATTAGGTAAAGTCGTGTGGAGTACTTACACACATGGGCTATCATGTGAAACTCCAGTTAATGTATGCATTTGCATAAAATTTGTTTCATCTACCGTTATCCTTGGGAAACGGAGATTTGGATAATTAGGGGGTAGGGTATAGAGAAGGAGGAATGACCAGATGTTAAAAATTCCTTTGAATTCGTTGTCTGAAGTACACGCCAGACAATGAGCGGACGGTCAGTCTGAAGCGAAGACTGACCGAGATCAAAGGGGCATTTCCGACCAGAGAAACGGACAGAACGAACAAGAGACGCAGGATAGCTGGATGCGCCAGGTAATGATTACGTGACGCAAGGTAACACGTGGACGCGATGCTTCGGTTAATATCTGACCAGGTAGCTTTGATGCGGGGAATTTGGGGAAACAACGGTGAAATAGTTAGATCACAACACTCGGTTTTGATTCCTCGGGACAAAGACTGCACCTGGACTAGTAGGGTTACAGCATGACGTAATTCGACAGGTGGACGATTCGGTTTTTGACTTTTGACTCAGACATAGTTTAGTATCTGATTAAGTTAGAACTTAGTCATAGTTTAGTGACATAGTTTAGTATCTGATTTAGTGACATAGTTTAGTATCTGATTAAATTAGAACTTAGTCATAGTTTAGTGACATAGTTTAGTATCTGATTAAGTTACAACTTAGTCATAGTTTAGGGACATAGTTTAGTACCTGATTAAGTTAGAACTTAGTCATAGTTTAGTATCTTTTGAAGGGGGCATTAACAGGTGCTCATCTGTGGGGCACGAGCAGGAGTGAAGGTTGATGGCATTTGATCATGTTTTTGTGTGCAAATATTTTGACATTTGCATTTGGTGTTTGGGTTTTGACTAATGGTATTTACTTGCATTTTTAGTGGGTTGTATGGTCGATATAGTATGCATTGAATTTTTCTTTATTTTGTTGTTGTTTTTTTTGTTGTTGTTGAATCATCATGTTTACAGGTATTTGATACAGGTTATTTAGGTGATCTACAGAGCAGTATATCTCATCCAGACTGTAGGCCTCCGCAAGCACAAGTCACCACGAGTTCCAGAATCACATGTATGTGGAGTCTTTGCAGAGAAGACTACATTGATCAGAAGTTTTAATATTGACTATGACATATGTTGTCAAATATCGTTTTTGTGGGAAACATAAAGAATGTTGCTGTTTTCTTTGAGAGGGGATAGCTGTCCAGAGAGACAATGATAACTAGCCTGAGGATAACCCACGTAAATTCGTGGCCTCACAGGAGTTAGTATGAAGTGAATCGTCGGCCAGGGCTGTAATGAGACCGCCTGAGAAAATTGACCTGAACTGGTCGTGTGTAACAATGAAGGTTCGTGTCCTTAGAGGAAGGCACGGGAACAGGTCGAGGTATATTGACCTCAATGAGTAAGGAGAATTCCTTAAGGTGTTTCTGTTTTGATGAGTTAAAGGTCCCGCAGGGACAGACTTAGGTGAATTTGACTGTAAAACGATGTAAAAGTGTTGGTTTGTGTTGTAAAAACGCCCAGCCACAGTGTTTTTCTTCTGCTTGTATTGATTGTGTATGTATTACAAAAAGTTTATATGTATCAAATGACATGTCTTTTTATGCATGTACGATGTGAGTGAAGTTGTAAACAGGAGTAGTGTTTACATTTTGGATAGTAGAGACGAAAATGGTGGTCATTTGCCAGATGAAAAAAATGACCATCCATGTTTCGGTCTGTAGTTTAGGGAGGTAATGTAACAGTTCCCGCCGGAGCAAGGGGAGTTTAGGATGCCTGAACATGTTAAAGCTTAAAGCTACATGAATGCATGTCAAGGTCACTCACTGTCTCAGCAAAGGAGAACAGAGTTGGGTTAAGGAATGTGGACAGGCAGAAACTGACCACTGGCCTTCCGATTTTGGTAGGGGGAGATTGATTGACAGACGAAATTGGCAACGGGGCTTGCTGCGAGAGAATGAGTGACAGGTGTGCAAAGTGTTTCGTTCCAATTGGAATTGAAGATGACCATACCTGAGATCGATTGGTCAAGCTCTGGCCTTGCTTGAGGATATATAACTCGAGACAAAGTTTAGCTCGGCAGGCTGGATGAGAGATGGAGAGTGAAGGGGAGAGAGAGTGAGGCTGGAGAGAGAGAGAGACTGAATGTGGATAGTATGTTTAACTCACCGACTTAGAGGAGCGATTGATAGACGGTTGGACGAATGTTTAGTGATAGAACAGGATCGCTCAAATAGGTGTGTGAGTTTTGTATTAATAGATAATGTGAAAGTGTGTTTGTAAGCAAGGACACATTGTGAACGAGTTATGTCGAGATCGCCCGCCTGAGGGGATTTCAGTGAGGAAGAGTATTTGATAAGGTGTGTTGAAGACGCAGTTAAGGCGATGTGTGTGTGATGTAATTGCAAGGCAATAGAACTGGGTTTTTAGATAGTTGGGAATTCCATCAATAGCTAATGCTTACAATTCCCGTTTTAGTAGAATGTTTAGTTAAGATATGTATTATATTGTGTTTGTAATTTCTCTACTCATTGTATGATATGAGTATGATATAATAAATATGCCACCTGCTGTTTGATATGTCATTTACTGAGTATGGCCATGATGATGTGGATGAGTGTGAGAATGTTCTAAGTTAGATCACGGCCAAGGCAAACAGTGGGATCTGCTACAATTCGATTCTTTGTCTGGAAGTTTTGGTAATCCTCCATGATTCATGGCGAACAAAAGAGTAAAATGACTCATTGTGGACATTAAACAACAACAACTTGGTATGGTTCTTAGCCAGCCGCATGCAGTACATTCCCTAGTCACTTCTTGTAACATGCTGGTAAACAAAACAATGACCTTATGTTTGCACTGGCCTGCTCTCTCATTAGCACGACAGGTTCGTGTGGCAGATCATCCTACATAGACTCTGTATTGAATAACAAAGACAAATGTTGTAACCACTTGGAAAAAATTAACATTGACAGAGAGACCAGGAAAGTGTAAACGAAGTAGGCTGACGCTGAGACATTCATAACATCGAACACTAACGGAATGGCATTGACTGCATTGACGCAACTAATTGATCAGGTTTAAAACAATGAAAAAAATGGTCCATTGGATGAAAGCGTGAGACGAAAGACGAATGAGAAAGGTTGTGTAACGGTGACCGCAACTTTATTATGTAAAACATGTGGGTATATCTTAAGCCAGACTGTTTTCCTGAAGCTAAGTCGTGTCACTGTTTTCAATAGAGCAGCTCTGTATTTCATTCAGTCGTTAAACCTAAGCTATGCGATTTCAACAAAAACTGACTGGTTGAGATTAATATTACATATAGCAGGTATTTATCGCTTAGGATGCACGACTCGTTCTGTAAATATAATTTTACGTGATGTAGATGTTGTGCGAAAACCGTGTTTTACAACATAACTTATTTACGTAAGCGTCTAGAAAAGAAACACATTCGTGGTGACTTGATAAGGGTTTATAAGATAATCAACGGAAAGAATAAATTATATTATAACGTTTTGTTTTTCTTCCAAATACAACCACCTACTTTTGTACACAGCTACCAATTATTTTTTTTAAATATCCAGATTAGATATTAGGAAGTATTTTTTAGTCAGAGAGTGGTGATTGATTGGAATGCATTGCCACAGGAAATAGTGGAGGCAGGGTCAATGAATGAATTCAAGAATAGATTGGATAATTGTTTCAACCAATCAGAAATAGCAAAATAATAAAACCAATGAAATATCGCATCAGTGATATTCTATAACATTCTAGACATGTCGTAAAATAATACTAAAGTGGCTTATGCATGTGGATAGCAAACTCATCAAGTAAACCCACTGCTGACATAACCAACCAACCCACCCTCGCCTCTTCCCCCTCTCGTACTATAAATAGTCTACGACAATCTTCATGTACAGCAACATCTGTAGTAGTTACCCCACGCACTGGACAAAAGAAAGCGAATCATTCGATTCATCCACTCTTCAGTCAAGGCTTTCTGAATGATTCAGCCACATTCGTTATATTCTGAGATCTGTTATGGCGTAACGACCTTTAACAGTAACCGGCATTCACGGATATTTATATTTTCTGTCAAATTATAATGCAGTCAAGGCAATCACGATTGGGAAATCATATCGGATTTCTATAGAAAGTAACTACACAAGAACATTTGATTAATGCATTGTACCTGTAAAATGGAATACGTTCTTAACAGATTATTTACCTTCTTTTTGCCAAATTCAATAGTTATGAAAATTCAAAACGTTTTTCTGTTCGGTTATATATCCACCTCTTAATAGCAAAGATGTTTGCATGTTCATATGTCTTTTTTCGCGTTCGCCTTATTTCTATCTTCCCCGGGCGGTGTGCGTTGCACTACGGTTTTTATTTTGCGCCTGTTGGCCCAGTGCATCCGACTTTGACACGCATTTTATGTAAGGGTCTGCTTCCTCCTGCATTTTCTAAGGGTTTGCTTCCCCGGGGAAACCGCCGGTGCTGTGATGGGGATCGAACCCAGCACCTTCTGGTTGTGAGCCGTGTCACTTTACCACTAGCCCACGCCGTCCCCGCATGTTCATATGACGCAATGGGATATACATTTCCTAAAATGGATTTATTATTCTTACACTCTCTGCTCATCTGCCTCCCAAACGCCGTGAGGAAAACATTAGTTTGTGTTGCTCTTTTCCGACCACCTGTTCTTTACTTAATTAACCTATATTTCCAGGAGTTACCAAAACACGTATGAAGAAAATGAAAGTGACGTGTGAACAGATCGCTCTGGCACAAAAGTGACACGTGACAGAGAGCTCTCTCACAAAAGGAACGCAATTGTCGAACGTATGAGATCAGTAAAAGTGTAGATTGATTTTTTGTTAGGTGGTTTATAAACCTGTCACCCTACGTAACTGCCACACCATTTACCTGTCACACCATTTACCTGTCGATCGATTTACCTGTGACTCCATTTATTTGTCACTCTATTTATTTGTCACTCTATTTCCCGGTCACTCCATTTATTTGTCACTACATTTATTTGTCACTCCCTTTATCTGTCACTCCACTTACCTGTCACTCTATTTACCTATCATTTCGTTTACCTTCACTCAATTATTCTGTATATCCACTTACCTGTCTAATTACACACATATATATATATGTCTCTATATACCTGTCACTCCATTTACTATGGTTTTTAGACGGTTTTTGTCTACTCGTCTTGTCTTGTTCTTGTCTTGTTCTTGTCTTGATCTTGTTGTGTTCTTGTCTCCTCGTCGTATCTTGTTCTTGTCTTGCTCTTGTCTTGTTCTTATCTCCTCGTCTTGTTCGTGTCGTGTTCTTGTCTCCTCGTCTTGTCTTTTTCTTATATTCACGTCTTGTCTTTTTCTTGTCCAGTTCTTGTCATGCTCCTGTTCTGGTCTTGTTCTTGTCTTGTTCTTGTCTTGTTCTTGTCTTGTTCTTGTCTTGTTCTTGTCTTGTTCTTGTCTTGTTCTTGTCTCCTCGTTTTGTCCTGTTCATGTCCTGTTCTTGTCTCTTAATCTTGTCTCATTCTTGTCTTGTTCTTGTCTTGTTCTTGTCTTGTTCTTGTCTTGTTCTTGTCTCATTCTTGTCTTGTTCTTGTCTCTTAATCTTGTCTCATTCTTGTCTTGTTCTTGTCTTGTTCTTGTCTTGTTCTTGTCTTGTTCTTGTCTCATTCTTGTCTTGTTCTTGTCTTGTTCTTGTCTTGTTCTTGTCTTGTTCTTGTCTCATTCTTGTCTTGTTCTTGTCTTGTTCTTGTCTCATTCTTGTCTTGTTCTTGTCTTGTTCTTGTTTTGTTCTTGTCTTGTTCTTGTCTTGTTCTTGTCTTGTTCTTGTCTTGTTCTTGTCTTGTTCTTGTCTTGTTCTTGTCTTGTTCTTGTCTTGTTCTTGTCTCATTCTTGTCTTGTTCTTGTCTTGTTCTTGTCTTATTCTTGTCTTGTTCTGGTCTTGTTCTTGTCTTGTTCTTGTCTTGTTCTTGTCTTGTTCTTGTCTTGTTCTTGTCTTGTTCTTGTCTTGTTCTTGTCTTGTTCTTGTCTTATTCTTGTCTTGTTCTTGTCTCATTCTTGTCTTGTTCTTGTCTTGTTCTTGTCTTGTTCTTGTCTCATTCTTGTCTTGTTCTTGTCTTGTTCTTGTCTTGTTCTTGTCTTGTTCTTGTCTTATTCTTGTCTTGTTCTTGTCTTGTTCTTGTCTTGTTCTTGTCTTGTTCTTGTCTCATTCTTGTCTTGTTCTTGTCTTGTTCTTGTCTTGTTCTTGTCTCCTCCTCGTGTCTTGTTCTTGTCTCCTCGTCTTGTGATATTCTTGTCTTGTTCTTGTGTTCGCTTCTTGTCTTGTTCTTGTCCTGTTCTTGTCTTGTTCTTGTCCTCTCGTCTTGTCCTGTTATTGTCTTGTTCTTGTCCTCTCGTCTTGTCTTGTTCTTTTTTTGTTCTTGTCTTGTTCTTATGTTGTTGTTGTCTTGTTCTTGTCTGGTTCTTCTCTCCCTCTCGTCTCAAACGAAGCCTCGGGACACCGCTACTGTAACCCACCCCCTTTCCTCCTTTATATATAGCACAGATCAAATCAGTTACGTGCTTTATTGCACTGCTTGTCTCAGCTGAAGTTCAACTTACACTCTGTTCCTACTAGTCCCAAGCACATACCACTTCAGTAACCTTTCACGACATACAGTAACAGTGTTCTCCCCGCCTATCACGGTACATTTAACACATAACGCGCTGTAATTGTGGCTCACACAACAAAAAACTCAATGTGCCTATCAATGAGATCGGCAAATATTTCAAACGCCGCGCTTCCTTTACAATGTTCACCAAAAAATGAGAAGATTTATTTTAAAAGGTATTGATTTTGGGTTGTAGGTTGACGCACACTGATCAATAAAGATCAGTTTAAACCAGTAGACCGTAACGCTGACACGGTTGGGGGATTTTTAATTAATAATATTGACCTGGCTGGGGTTCTGCTATTGATAATAGGTATAAATATATGTCTTTAAATACTGGTGCCCAAAGAAGGTGCAAGGCTACCACAAACAGATACCAGTATAACGTACGAAGAGTCAAAACGGCTTATCAAAGCCAGGTACATGACTAAATGGGAAACCGAACATACTGGTTACACCAAAAACGATGCCTATTACCAGTTGAACCGAAGAGAGCAGGTCGTTGTCTTCAGACTTCGCACTGGCCACAATAGACTGAGGTACCACCTATTCAACAAATTGAAGATAGGGTGTACCGACGAATGCCCGTGCGGTACTGGTAAAATGACCACTGAACATCTGCTGCAGAACTGCCCGACATACGAGGATCAGAGAGAGCAGATGTGGCCATTGCCAGTGGAACTGCAAGACAAGCTCTATGGTAGTGGCGAGAGTCTCAGGATGACCGCCGCTTTTTTCGAGAAAATAATGGTTACTGTCTGACTGTGTACGCAGAAGAAGAAGAAGAAATACTGGTGCCCAAAGTCTGAAATGTTGAATGATATAGTTCACGCGACACAGGACCTGTAATAGAATATATCTGGAAAAGTGGGTACATAAAGACGTCTGTTTGAAATATCGTTTCACGAAGTCACTCCTCTTCTACCCATTGGGGTGCAGAGGTCTTTGTATGAACTTGTTATCGAGTGTGCATGTAAAAAGTGATTGGTCTGTTGTGTCTTTGCATGATGGAGGAGATGCCTCCTTTAGGCCTTCGTCCAGTTCACTAGTGGGTTGGAAATTCCTTACCTTTACAATTTTTGCCCGAACAGTAGCTACCAGCCTGCTCTTATCGTCTTCTTCTTTTTCTTCTTCTTCTTCATTTACTTTTTTTCCTTTATCTTTTTCTTCTTTTTTTCTGCTTCTTCTTTTCTTCTTCTTCTGATACTTCGGTGTTCGTTCAGAAAAAAACGATGTGACTCTATGTAGTAATTTACAAGGCTCCGATTGGGGGTGGGTGGGGGAAAGGGGACGATAGCGGGTTTGTCCTCCCACAGCGATCCTTATTATCTTAGCCAGACTAAAGTAGTGCAGCCAGTTTTCAGGGCCACCTCCTTGGATGCGAAATACTGTCTTGCTCAGTTCTGCTTTGTTGGCCCAAATGCAATTAGTCAGTTGTAAGTTTCTGACCGCTGTCAGTTCGTTCACTTTGCTGCTTATTCAATTATATCTACTCTTTTCGATTTTCAACTGCTAGGCGTTCTTCTTACGTGTTCATGGGACCTCCGAGTTAATCGTCTATTTCCGATATGACTAGACGCCGTCCTCACCTCATATCAGATCAGCGAACGCTTGAAATTTGACCGTACGGTTTCTCGCTTTTGTTCGTTTCTTGAAAGGAGAGCGACTTGTCTCTCAGCGATAGCGTTCCCCGGTGTGTACAAAATATCAAATGTTTTAATTATGTGAATATGAAATCTGAGATATATAAATGTATATATGCTATAGGAAATGTGTAAAGTAAAGTATCCTATAGCATTACTGCAGTAGGGGTGTGAGGTGTTAGCGATCTCACATTTCAAAGGCTCGGCTATATTAGGGCGGTAGCCATCTCCTCTCCCTCGCCGCTTTTACTTCCTGGACTGAACCGGTACCCATTTAAGGCTGGATCGACCCGGGAGCCATTGCGGTCTGAAAAAAACATTACCGCCTCAACTGGGGAATGAACCCAGGACCACTCAGATGCGAAGCCAGCTAACCACTGCGCTACGCTGCAATGTGTACATTAAGTAATATTATGTACAATTTATATACATCTCTGCACTCCCAGTAGTGCAATAAGTGCTTAGTGTTTCTAAGCAAATTGTCATGAATGCTGACAGTTCACGAAGATCACTAGTTGCACACTACTCTTGCACAGTCCTCTAATAAGCCTTTCTCTGATCGGTTCGCATCTCATTTAATGCAATGTTGTCTGTTTCTGTCTATTAAGAATCGACATCACTGCACCCTTGACAAATCACAAGTGCTAAGTCTCCAGCAGCCCGCTGGTCGACCATACTTCAGCTGGATCTTCCCGTGCTTTCGCCCC
The DNA here is from genome assembly GCA_036924085.1 of Ariolimax columbianus. Lineage (NCBI taxonomy): Eukaryota > Metazoa > Mollusca > Gastropoda > Stylommatophora > Arionidae > Ariolimax > Ariolimax columbianus. The sequence continues at coordinate 9,463,985 of JAVGWX010000008.1, forward strand.
TGTTCGACTCACTGTCGAATTTTAAATTCTGAAGTCTCTGGATTGAATATCCTATTCAGCATCTATATCCAAGAGTTGGTCACTGAATGTCACCTCTATTCATACCAAGAGTCACAACTGTTTTTGTTGTTGTTTTTTTTTGTCTTCTCCTTGTTAGTTCGTTCTCAAACTTCCATTAGGAAGCCCTTAAAAAGACTTTGAAAGTAGCCGGAAGTTGTCCAGAAAACCAAATACGTTTTGTCGTACCGACACATCTGACTTCAGCAGCCATTTTTGGGTACCGGGTTAGCCCCCTCTTCGATCTCTTCTCCTTAGTTGGTCTGCTCTACTGCAGCCTGTTATCCAAGATCACCACGTGGAGGTGTAGAAGTGTCTTGGCAGCTCTGGTTCGCGGGCCCTGACGCTAACAGTCAGGTTTGGGTCGCTGGCCGCCGCATCCTATGCACTGTTAAGTATCTTGATCTCACAACTATTATTCAGTTTAAGGCAATGTTCCATCAATTTAATTGTAGAGTAACCTAATTATGTGTATATGGGCTCTTGGTTCTATCAATGACCTTCAGACGTGCTGACTTAGCTGGACCTTAACGTTTCTGGCTGTAGTACAATGTTGGGCTTCTCAGTAGACGAGGCCACAACAAAAGACCACACTGACGACCCCCCACCTCATTGACCAGGCTGCTATAACCCAGTTTGTTTTCATGTATCGGCGTCGACGCTGCGTATAGTCTTGGTCGACATTCTGCACCTGATCTCAACTCTAACGACATAGCACACTGACGTCACTACATACAGTTATGTCCCTGTTAGTCTCTGCTAAACTTCCAATACATTCTTCCCGTCTACATAAAGGATCGAGAGCGTTTCTAGACCACGCCTTACTGACATGCGTCCAATTTAATAGCAAACATTACATATGGATTATTATAGATATAGTATGTCGCTTTACGCTACCTGCACCCGTAAAAATAAAAAGTATAGCGATACTGTAACCTATTAGGGATGTTGCATCGCTCGGTAAAGGTCGATTGGACATGACGCAGCCTTCCTCGTCTTGTAGAAAGAAAATGAAAGGGATAAGGGATCAAGATGCTGAGCAGCGCATGAGCTGCAGTGGTCAGCGACCCATAGCTGACTGCTAGCGTCAGGGCCAGCGAACCATAGCTGCCAAGACCCTTCTACACCTCCACGCGGTGATCGTGGATAACAGGCTGCAGCAGGGCAGACTGGCTAAGGAAGAGGGAATGCTAACCCTGTACTCAAAAAATGTTTGCTGAAGTCGGATGTGTTGGACCGAAAGGTGCAAATATCGCAGCCAAGCTGTAAACTACAACACAACGCATTCCGTTCTCTGGACTACATTCTGCTACTTACCCTTTCAGGGTTTGGTTGTGGGAGATTGAGAACGAAGGAAGAAGAAGAAGAACAAAAAGAAGAAGAAAAGGGAAAAAAACATGTAAACAGACGATAGAAAATAAATTATAAAGTAAAATTATATTATAAGCGCATGTTCAACATACTGACCAAGACACCACCTCACGCCAGGTACAACATACTGACCAAGATCACACCTCAGGTCAGGTACAACATACTGACCAAGACTCCACGTCACGCCAGGTACAACATACTGACCAAGACCCCACCTCAGGTCAGGTACAACATACTGACCAAGACCCCACCTCAGGTCAGGTTCAACATACTGACCAAGACCCCACCTCAGGTCAGGTACAACATACTGACCAAGACCCCACCTCATGTCAGGTACAACATACTGACCAAGACCCCACCTCATGTTAGGTACAACATACTGACCAAGACCCCACCTCATGGCAGGTACAACATACTGACCAAGACCCCACCTCAGGTCAGGTACAACATACTGACCAAGACCCCACCTCATGTCCACGTCATCCTACTCAGAAGCAGATTGTTACTGTATACCTGGTACATATCGATCGACTGGCCCCTTATAGGCTAAATCAATCCCGCTATTCTTTGCGGTAAGGCATTTCCTTTACCTGATTGTCCGAGATGCCAATCTTGATTCTCTAGTACTTTCAATTCTTTTCTTATGTTTGTTTTTCTAGCGCTCAACAAATACTTGACTTAGTAAGCAATCATAGCAATCTCAGTTTGGCCACGTAGCAAGACTACCACCGAACAGCAACCACCACCCACCACCCCCTTCCATCTTGCCAAACAAGCAATACTTTTTACATACAACGGATTCAAGGCCAAAGGCGGTCAACGAGAAAGGTGGCTTACGAAATTATCTGAGGCGGTGAATGTTACTGTGCATGAGGCACACAGTCCGGCACGTTCTAGAGATCTCTTCATAACCTGACGCTGACAGAAATCACATGATAAGAGAAAAGAAAAGAAAAGAAAAGAAAAGAAAAGAAAAGAAAAGAAAAAGAAAGAAGTCTTACTAATAAATTGTTTTCTTTCCGTATCAGACCCCCACTCCTCGCTGGTACTCAAGTGTTACTTTTAGGGGAAAACCCGTACAAACATGAACAACTTTCTCAACCACGGCCATGTGCAGTTCCACGATGTTATTCAACATAATAATCAAACGAACGATGGGAAGAAAACTAGGTCAAGTTCCGTTGCAAGATCAAGATTGATAGAAAGCAAGAACGGATCGATTTATTTTTATCTTAACCTACTAAAATATTCATGTGTGATGTTCCAAAAGGCCTCCCTTGTCGATATGGATCGAGTAATGCAACAGACAACAAACGGCAGAAATACAATGGATAGATGTTGGAACTTGATATTTCAGGTAATATGTCTTCTTTCTCAAGGACTGGGAGAGAGGCGTTCCAGATTCTCAGTGGAGGTTGGAGGTAGAAAGAACAGATGTGAGGAGAGGCGTGTCAGATTCTCAGTGGAGGTTGGAGGTAGTAAGAACAGATGTGAAGAGATACGTGTCAGATTCTCAGTGGAGGATGGGGGCAGTAAGATCAGCTGTGAAGAGAGGCGTGTCAGATTCTCAATGGAGGGTGGGGGCAGTAAGATCAGCTTTGAAGAGAGGCGTGTCAGATTTTAAGTGGAGGGTGAGGGCAGTAAGATCAGCTTTGAAGAGAGGCGTGTCAGATTCTCAGTGTAGGGCGAGGCAGTAAGATCAGCTTTGAAGAGAGGCGTGTCAGATTCTCAGTGGAGGGTGGGTGCAGTAAGAATAGATGGGAAGAAGGGCGTGTCAGATTCTCAGTGGAGCCAGTCAATAAGATCAGCTCTGAAAATCGATGGCTTTGATCAACGAAAATGAAAACCAACATAATTTACTGTCTCATAGTGACAAATGGCCATTCAATTAAGAAAATGCACTTAGTTGCTTGCTCTTTTGTGTTCCTTTGAATTATGTCACAGGTCTTCGGTTCCTTGTATGGATTGTCTACTTGTCATTTTACTGTTCACTGCCACTTTCTATCAGCTGCAAATTGATATTCTGTATTGTCTTTGTGTCAATGCTGTAGTCTTCGGTCTGTTTCTATCAGCTGACGTTTCATGTTAGGAGCCGTCTACCAATTATACAGTCTTCAGTCTGTTTCTATCAGCTGACGATTCCTGTTAGGAGCCGTCTACCAATTATACAGTCTTCGGTCTGTTTCTATCAGCTGACGATTCATGTTAGGAGCCGTCTACCAATTATACAGTCTTCAGTCTGATTCTATCAGCTGACGATTCATGTTAGGAGCCGTCTACCAATTATACAGTCTTCAGTCTGATTCTATCAGCTGACGATTCATGTTAGGAGCCGTCTACCAATTATACAGTCTTCAGTCTGATTCTATCAGCTGACGATTCATGTTAGGAGCCGTCTACCAATTATACAGTCTTCAAGTCTGTTTCTATCGGTTATTTAATTAACATGCTTTCTTAAATATTGCTAGACTGTTCACTCCTTGACCTTCTGTCTGTTCCCCATGTTCATTATCGTCCATAATTGTCATGTCGAGTTACGTTGACGATCAATTCTTTCTTCGGTGACGACGTGGGCTAGTGGTCAAGTGACACAGCTCACAGTACGAAGGTGCTGGGTTCGCTTTCCAATTACAGCACTGATCGTTAAAAACTCCTTAAAAATACAGGAGGAAGCAGACCCTTACACAAAATGCCTGCTGAAGTCAGATGTACTTGGTCAACAGGCGCAAAATAAAAACATAGAGCAACGCACATCGCATTGGGAAAAAAGAATAAGGCGAACGCCAAAAATAAAAATTAAACAAAAATATAATGTCCTTAGCCGTCTGTCCTTGGAGTAATTCAGCACTTCAGATGCTCTTGTTGTGTCATCCGGTTTGTCCTGTCATCCCACATATGTCTTTCCCTGCCCCCCCCCCCCCACCCCACCCTCTCCTCCTATAAGAATGTGAACCTTGTGTGTCGACTTGTTATGTAAGCTGTCGGTGTTCATTTGATATTAATTTCCTGTCATTTCAATGTTTTGTTTAATCTTTGTACACTATTCTCATCAATAAGGCAATATCGGTTCTACTTAACACTGCAAGACTCTCTCTCTCTCTCTCTCTCTCTCTCTCTCTCTCTCTCTCTCTCTCTCTCTCTCTCTCTCATTGGCAATAGCTTGTTCGCTCTTATGTGGGATCGTACACCCAACCTAAGAGAAGTGATCTGACGTGCTCCCAGCTAAGTACCCTATCTTCACCCTTATATGTTGACATCCCCCATTTATGTATTCTTCCCTTCTTCTATGATTCGTTTGTTCATTATTGTTGTCATTCGTTGTCCCTGATGAAGACCTATTGGTCGAAACGTAGGTTTGGTTTGTGTTTTCGACTCAGTGTGGTATCTGACCATACATATTTATTAATTTTTATTTCACTTTATTTTTTTCTCACTCCATTATGTTTTTTGCTGTATGGAAATCAGCTTTTGTTAGTACCTTTCTGTTCTTTATTTCTGCTATATTTTGTGTCGCTTGTCAGTGCTATTGTCTATTTTAACAACATTTGCTCTACATTAATCTCACATTTAATCCATTTTTGTTCCTTTTTCTGTGACTACTACCGGCATTTATGTTTTGATAAAATTTAGACTTTCTGTTCGCCAGACCTATTATTATTTAGCAATTCAATCCTATACATTTTGTTATCAAATAGCCAAAACTAATCATCTTTATTGCTCGTTATGTTCAATTTACAGTTTTGTTTCAACATTTGCATTTAATGTTTGCATTCATTCTAACGTTATCATTTGTTTTAATCAGAACACTGTAATGTACATGCCCAACTATCACTCTGCGCTTGCAAGTACATTAATGACATGCTATTCTTCTTAAACTTATTTGTTCGCAGGCGTTTGTTTGTTGCTCGTATGCTTGTTTATTTGTTTGTGGAAAACAATAGAAAATGGCTAATAGAACAGACTTCAGGGTGTAATCAGTCTGTTTCATTGATAAGGGTACCGACGACAAAGCTGGCGATGTGGCTCAGAAATTGTCATGTTCAACCATTTACAGATGGGTCGACTGTGAGAAATTGCATTATTATGGAGAAAAAAAAACCGACACACAAAGTCTGTCAAACTGATCGCAATGGGGTTTGAACCTGGAACGTTGGTTCTGTAAGCCGTTCACGACCACTAGGCCACATTCCCTATCAATTAATTTGTAGATGAGTGTTTTATATATAGTATATACAATTAATGGACTAATGTTAGTACAACAGTTGATAAGATTGGTTGTCACCTGAAAATATTCTATTTTCAACACGTTGATATCAAAATCGCTGACGAAGAAGTACAACAATTGGACGATCATTCTGATCTCATAATATAACACATTTCTTGTTAAAGATCAACAAAATCTCTCCTCTAATTAATCTGCGATAATTTATCATTGACATCTGCCAAAATCCATTTATATATGTTGTTTCATAACTTGTTATGTGGTAACGCCTTCCTGCTTGCCCCGGCCGACTTGCTGCTCGACCCGCGCACAGAACG
>JAVGWX010000008.1:9474951-9549951 GCA_036924085.1 Ariolimax columbianus
TATTTCCCTTGACCCCGACCTTGTCCTTCCCTCCCCCTCAGATTGCTTGATCCCCCAACGGTTGGATAACTGGTAGGCGATCTCCATCTTGGGTTAAGGAGATCCACTCGTCACCAGCGATCTCCATCTTGGGCTAAGGAGATCCACTCGTCACCAGCGATCTCCATCTTGGGCTAAGGAGATCCACTCGTCACCAGCGATCTCCATCTTGTGCTAAGGAGGTCCACTCGTCACCAGCGATCTCCATCTTTGGCTAAGGAGGTCCACTCGTCACCAGCGATCTCTATCTTGGGCTAAAGAGGTCCACTGGTTATCTTTTGTCGAATCGTGGATTTTGTAGAGGAGTACTAGGGGTCTAACTAATGTATTGGAATTCTACTCGGCCCGTCATTTTCCACCTCGAGATTACCAGACTACTGTCGGCACGCTCAACATTCGTCCATTTTTTTTAGCATGTGGCTTTCCTATCAACCCCCCCCCCCCTGACCACTACCCCCATCCTCCCGCAGCCCCTCCCGATGTTTTGCCTTGCTCGCGTGAGCCACTGCATCCTATTTGCTGTAGGTCGAAATTGTGCATGCGCTGGCTGTTGGGAGTAAGGTCCACCATCCATCTCTCAAGAGAGACCTAGTTCACTCTAGGATGCGTCCCCATTGCTTTTCTCAGTGTCCATGTCTCAGCAGAATAGTACATTGCAAGGATCACCGTGGAGCTATAGGGAGAAACGCATAAGATCGGCAACCTACAGTACTGTCAGGATGGACGAGAAGGCCATATAACAGATAACTTATTATTAATCAGTGCGGAATAGTATTAGTTTTAATCAAATCGACTTCACTGTACCTGGTCACCCTCATATGTACTGAGCCCCTTTAATTGCTGAAAGTAGTGTCGACAGAGCACCAGCCCCAAAGCTCCAAGGTGCTTCGACATTTTTTACTGACTTAGTCAGGTACCCATTTACAGCTGAGTCGACTGGAAGAAGCGGACTTACCATCAAACTGAATACGACGTGTTTTCTTTTTTTTTTCTTTCTTCGTTCTTAATCACCCGCTCCAAAGCCCTGAAAAGGTTCACAATCACCCGCTCCAAAGCCCTGAAAAGGTTCTCAATCACCCGCTCCAAAGCCTGAAAAGGTTCTCAATCCCCCGCTCCAAAGCCATGAAAAGGTTCTTAATCATCCGCTTCAAAGCCATGAAAAGGTTCTCAAACATCCACTCCAAAGCCTGAAAAGATTCACAATCACCCGCTACAAAGCCTGAAAAGGTTCTCAATCACCCGCCCCAAAGCCTTGAAAAAGTTCTCAATCACCCGCTCCAAAGCCTTGAAAAGGTTCTCAATCACCCGCTCCAAAGCCTGAAAAGGTTCTCAATCACCCGCTCCAAAGCCTTGAAAAGGTTCTCAATCACCCGCCCCAAAGCCTTGAAAAAGTTCTCAATCACCCGCTCCAAAGCCTTGAAAAGGTTCTCAATCACCCGCTCCAAAGCCTGAAAAGGTTCTCAATCACCCGCCCCAAAGCCTTGAAAAAGTTCTCAATCACCCGCTCCAAAGCCTTGAAAAGGTTCTCAATCACCCGCTCCAAAGCCTGAAAAGGTTCTCAATCACCCGCTCCAAAGCCTTGAAAAGGTTCTCAATCACCCGCTCCAAAGCCTTGAAAAGGTTCTCAATCACCCGCTCCAAAGCCTTGATAAGGTTCTCAATCACTCGCTCCAAAGCCTGAAAAGGTTCTCAATCACCCGCTCCGAAGCCTGAAAAGGTTCTCAATCACCCGCTCCAAAGCCTGAAAAGGTTCTCAATCACCCGCTCCAAAGCTTGAAAAGGTTCTCAATCACCCGCTCCAAAGCCTGAAAAGGTTCTCAATCACCCGCTCCAAAGCCTTGAAAAGGTTCTCAATCACCTGCTCCAAAGCCTTGAAAAGGTTCTCAATCCCCCGCTCCAAAGCCTTGATAAGGTTCTCAATCACTTGCTCCATAGCCTGAAAAGGTTCTCAATCACCCGCTCCAAAGCCTTGATAAGGTTCTCAATCACCCGCTCCAAAGCCCTGAAAAGCTTCCCAATCACCCGCTCCAAAGCCTGAAAAGGTTCTCAATCCCCCGCTCCAAAGCCATGAAAAGGTTCTTAATCATCCGCTTCAAAGCCATGAAAAGGTTCTCAAACATCCACTCCAAAGCCTGAAAAGATTCACAATCACCCGCTACAAAGCCTGAAAAGGTTCTCAATCACCCGCCCCAAAGCCTTGAAAAAGTTCTCAATCACCCGCTCCAAAGCCTTGAAAAGGTTCTCAATCACCCGCTCCAAAGCCTGAAAAGGTTCTCAATCACCCGCTCCAAAGCCTTGAAAAGGTTCTCAATCACCCGCTCCAAAGCCTTGAAAAGGTTCTCAATCACTCGCTCCAAAGCCTGAAAAGGTTCTCAATCACCCGCTCCGAAGCCTGAAAAGGTTCTCAATCACCCGCTCCAAAGCCTGAAAAGGTTCTCAATCGCCCGCTCCAAAGCCTGAAAAGGTTCTCAATCACCCGCTCCAAAGCTTGAAAATGTTCTCAATCACCCGCTCCAAAGCCTGAAAAGGTTCTCAATCACCCGCTCTAAAGCCTGAAAAGGTTCTCAATCACCCGCTCCAAAGCCTTGAAAAGGTTCTCAATCACCTGCTCTAAAGCCTTGAAAAGGTTCTCAATCCCCCGCTCCAAAGCCTTGATAAGGTTCTCAATCACTTGCTCCAAAGCCTGAAAAGGTTCTCAATCACCCGCTCCAAAGCCTTGATAAGGTTCTCAATCACCCGCTCCAAAGCCTTGAAAAGGTTCTCAATCACCCGCTCCAAAGCCTGAAAAGGTTCTCAATCACCCGCTCCAAAGCCTGAAAAGGTTCTCAATCACCCGCTCCAAAGCCTTGAAAAGGTTCTCAATCACCCGCTCCAAAGCCTGAAAAGATTCTCAATCACCCGCTCCAAAGCCTTGAAAAGATTCTCAATCACCCGCTCCAAAGCCTGAAAAGGTTCTCAATCACCCGCTCCAAAGCCTGAAAAGGTTCTCAATCACCCGCTCCAAAGCCTTGAAAAGGTTCTCAATCACCCGCTCCAAAGCCTGAAAAGGTTCTCAATCACCCGCTCCAAAGCCTTGAAAAGGTTCTCAATCACCCGCTCCAAAGCCTGAAAAGGTTCTCAATCACACGGTCTAAAGCCTTGAAAAGGTTCTCAATCACACGGTCTAAAGCCTTGAAAAGGTTCTCAATCACCCGCTCCAAAGCCTGAAAAGGTTCTCAATCACACGCTCCAAAGCCTTGAAAAGGTTCTCAATCACACGCTCCAAAGCCTTGAAAAGGTTCTCAATCACCCGCTCCAAAGCCTGAAAAGGTTCTCAATCACCCGCTCCAAAGCCTTGAAAAGGTTCTCAATCACCCGCTCCAAAGCCTTGAAAAGGTTCTCAATCACCCGCTCCAAAGCCTGAAAAGGTTCTCAATCACCCGCTCCAAAGCCTGAAAAGGTTCTCAATCACCCGCTCCAAAGCCTTGAAAAGGTTCTCAATCACCCGCTCCAAAGCCTTGAGAAGGTTCTCAATCACCCGCTCCAAAGCCTTGAAAAGGTTCTCAATCACACGCTCCAAAGCCTTGAAAAGGTTCTCAATCACCTGCTCCAAAGCCTTGAAAAGGTTCTCAATCACCCGCTCCAAAGCCTTCGAAAAGGTTCTCAATCACCCGCTCCAAAGCCTGAAAAGGTTCTCAATCACCCGCTCCAAAGCCTGAAAAGGTTCTCAATCACCCGCTCCAAAGCCTGAAAAGGTTCTCAATCATCCGCTCCAAAGCCTTGAGAAGGTAGTAGGATGTTATCAGGAGAACAGAACGCGTTGTGTCGTAGTTTACATCTTGACTGCGATATTTGCAACTTTCGGCCAAACAAATCCGACCTGCAGTCATTTTTTTAGTACCTGGTTAGTCTTCCCTCTTCGATCGCTTTTCTTTAACCAACCTTCTATCCAGGATCACCACCTGGAGGTGTAGAAGGGTCTTGACAGCTTTAACACAAGTAGTCAGCAATGAGTCGCTGGACTGCTGCAGCTCACGCACTGCTCACTATCGTGTTCCCCTGACGCGCGACGAACCTGGTATGTTGGAATGATGAACCGAGCTGACAGCCTTTAGACCACAGAAACTCCTTGGTGTATCAAGTGGATCTTGAGAGATTTGTCATCGACCAAATCGGCCCCGAAGTGGGACAGGTTGGGAACCATTGTGCTAACGTGTCCGTGATTAGGCTTACAAATATTTTTATTGATGACCCTTGCTCTGAGATTGATTTATTATATTGTTGGTATCCCCATTTGTGTTTAAATCTCTCAGCGTATTTTGATGTTTGTTTGTTACTGTTGTCTTTCGTGATACGTTGTATTCGTGTTTCGTTTATTGTCATCAATACTGACCTGTTGTTGTGTGCGGCTAGTATTTGTGTCATGTAATCTGCTGATTTCATTTACCTTTCTCTGTTAGAACAGTGGCACCTGTATTTATGGTTCTTCTTCTTTTGATTTCTAATCGATCAATCAAAACCTTTCAGCTCCCAGGGAGAAATGGGGAGACGGTAGTCAGGTCATGTAAAACATACTTACCAGAAAATACCATGACAATGTACTGGCAAAGACCACTATTTTACCTCCATGTAGCGATCCCTGGAAACATGCTGTTTTCAAGGCAGTCTGGCTGAGAAGATGTGGATCGACGTGATCCTTGTAGTAGTGAGTGTCACGCAAATGAACCCAAGCCTAGAACAACTGTCTCGAAGGCCGCAGTCTATCTTCATCAGCACGCTCGGAATGTAATGTAAGTTACTACAACCCGCCATTTAACTCCCTTTTTAGGCCGCACAAAAAAGTTAACGTACTCATTTCGTGCATTAAACAACAACAAACAACAACAACTGTGGGGCACAGTCAATAAATACACGTCCTGGACATTTCCAGCTCTGTCCATATCTTACCTGTCTCGTCCATGTTTGTGTTTTGAGCTCTCTTCTCTGTTTGTGTTTTGGTCTACCTCTACTCCTCTTGGCCCCAAGATTCATGAACTATGGCTGATTTTAAATACTATCATGTGGTTTCCTGAATGTTGGACTTTGTTGTTCTTCTGATATATTTACCGGGTGGTCTGCCGGGGTCTTTGTGTATGACAAGGATAAGAATAGCACCACTGCCACACAGAGAGCATGTCGTAAGAGGCGACTAACTGTGTGACATGTCATAACACCGGTCATGGTTATGTGGTTTGTTTGGAGCAGCGTAAATGGCGCTAACAGACTGCGGGTCTCCTTTGCTCTAGTGTTTGAGTCTATTAAGATGAACTCGCACATCGGTTAACCACCATCTGTAAGTGCTTGTCCCAACGCAGCGAAGTATTAAGCTGCTCGAGCCTAGCCCGCTAAACAGGAAACCATTCTCCCGGCTATATCCAGTTCATATCAGAGCTGGAACCTGCACAGGGGCATCTGCCCCTGTAGAAGTACAGGTTGACTAAGAACTAATAGCTATATACACACATATATATAGGCTTTACTGCACAGTAATCACATCTGCCACAGTGCACAGGATAATATAGATTGGTACAATTACAGCAGATACTTTAGCGAAAATAAAAGTAAGGAAAATGAGGAGGGCAGACATAAATTGCAGCAAAACTAAATGTGACAGATCCAAAACGAAATGTGACAGATCCAAAGCTAAGTGTGACAGATCCAAAACTAAATGTGACAGATCCAAAACTAAATGTTCCAGATCCAAAACTAAATGTGATAGATCCAAAACTAAATGTGACAGATCCAAAACTAAATGTGACAGATCCAAAGCTAAGTGTGACAGATCCAAAACTTAATGTTCCAGATCCAAAACTAAATGTGATAGATCCAAAACTAAATGTGACAGATCCAAAACTAAATGTGACAGATCCAAAGCTAAGTGTGACAGATCCAAAACTAAATGTGACAAATCCAAAACTAAATGTTCCAGATCCAAAACTAAATGTTAAAGATCCAAAACTAAATGTGACAGATCCAAAGCTAAATGTGACAGATTGAAAACTAAATGTGACAAATTCAAAACTAAATGTGATAGATCCAAAACTAAATGTGACAGATCCAAAGCTAAATGTGACAGATTCAAAACTAAATGTGACAAATCCAAAACTAAATGTTCCAGATCCCAAACTAAATGTAATAGATCCAAAACTAAATGTGACAGATGCAAAACTAAATGTGATATCCAAAACTAAATGTGACAGATCCAAAACACATGATTTATATGCTGTATACTCTGCCAATACAGCGGCTAAAGGGTGGACGAGAATAGACAGAAAATAGACGAGTTCTCAAAAGATGCGGATGAAACTGCGACAAAATAAAACATGAAAGACCCGTACAACTCTAAAAAGAAACTGCAAGAAATATATACGCAAGTAAATGGGTTTATTAAAAATGTGAAATTTGATTAGCAACACGAAAGAGCAAATGAAGAGATGGTCAGATCTTTTTATGAACTTTTAAATATGTGAGTTTTACAAGATCGTTCAGACATAGGCATATTTCGAACTGCAGGCTAATTGTGCGATGCCAACTAGAAAATAAATCCGGAAAACTACTTTACTCTTTAAAGATGGTTAATCCACTGGCCAAGATGGTGTCTCAGCAGAAGCAAAGAAAGTAGATACCAACACTTCGACAGAGTTATTATGTAAATTTCTTGTTAACGTTGAAAAAAGGGAAGAAATACCAGCAGACTCGAAAGAAGACACAGAAATCGAATTACCGTAGAAGTGGGATCTACAGCAGTTGTAACAATGCTTAGCTGGCAGGTCAGGTCAGGTCAGGTCAGGTCATCCTGTAACCGGTGAGGTCGTTGGGACACATATGAAGATATCCTCACAACGCCCCGCAATCCTTCTCTGTCTGCGGCCGCTGCCTGTGACTCTTCTGGTCGGAGATTGGTCCATTCTTTTATGTTGTCCTCCCATCTCTTTTTGAGACGCCCTCTTCGTCGTCTGCCATGCACCTTTCCGTGGAGGATTGTGTTTGCAAGACCATTTGATCTCGATATGTGACCGTACCAAGCGAGTTTCCTTCTTTTGACAGTTGCCAAGAGGTCTTTGAAAGGGCCTATTGCTGTTGTAATTCTATCTCGTATTTCCTCATTTGTAACTCGATTCTTGTACGTGACGTTCAAAAGTCTTCGAAACCATCTCATCTCCAAGGTCTGTATCCTTCGTTGAAGGTCAGCTGTAACCGTCCATGTCTCACAAGCATATAGGAATATTGACAGGACCAGTGTACGCATTAATCTGATTTTCGTGCGTAGTGCTAACCGTTTATCTTGCCAGATTTTGTTAAGCCGTGCAAGCGCCTCTATTGTCTATGCTATTCTAGCCAACACCTCACATTTTGATCCTTCATCACTGACAATCGACCCAAGATATTTAAAACGGTCAACCACTTCGAGTTCCTGACCGTTAGCTTTTATCCTGCTGTTGAAGCCCTTGGCGTTGTTGGTCATTAATTTAATCTTAGCTGTAGAGACATATTATATGTAGGAGCTTAGGCATGTTTTACATTTAACAGTTGGGAGGAGAGGAAAAAGTCATGTTTTACATTTAACAGTTGGGAGGAGAGAAAAAAGTCATGTTTTACATTTAACAGTTGGGAGGAGAGGAAAAAGTCATGTTTTACCTTTTTCCTTTCTTGGGATTTTATCTAAGGGACAGAGTTAGTGCAGTTGAACTCAGTCGCGTTAGAATAACCAAAACGAATCAAGTACGTTTTTGTCTCAAAGTACGCGTGACATCTTAGGTAATCTGATGTAAGTTTGAGGTAACGCCGGCCATCTGTTGAGGCCCACGTGGGCGAAAACTGGGGTAACCAGTTAGATCGGTTAGACTTGTTGCTGCTGACAAATCTGCGTCGTTGTTTAAACCGCGCGATCAGGATGGGAGATAATGGAAGGGAGGCGAACTAAACGCGATCCGTTCGGAAATCGCGCGATCTGATTATACAGATCCAATGTAAGTCCCGGCCAAGACACGGGAGGAGAAATTCGAAAGAGACAGTCAGTTGAGAACAGGCGGTGGAGACAGACAGGTGAGATAGACATAAAGCGGAGAGTAAAGACTTCCCTTCAGAGAGAGAATTCGAAAGAGATAGGCAGTTGATTACGGTAGACTGAGGATTTGAGAGGAGCCCTACGGAAACAAGCAGTTGAATTGGACACCGTTTTTGCGTTGAGAACCACAGACAAGAGAACACTTTAGAGACAGACTTTAGCGTAGACTGAGAGTGGAGACATTTCGATTAGGGAACGCTTCACCAGAGCCATACTTGAGTGTAGACTGAGAGAAGAGACATTCAGATGAGAAAACACTTCACCAGAGACAGACTTGAGCGTAGACTGAGAGTAGAGACATTCAGATGAAAAAACACTTCACCAGAGACAGACTTTAGCGTAGACTGAGAGTGGAGACATTTCGATGAGGTAACACTTCACCAGAGCCAGACTTGAGTGTAGACTGGGAGTAGAGACATTCAGATGAGAGAACACTTCACCAGAGACAGACTTGAGGGTAGACTGAGAGTAGAGACATTCAGATGAGGGAACACTTCACCAGAGACATGTAACAGTTCCAGCCGGAGCATGAGCATTTATGGCATGGGTGATGTGGTCGGCGACTCTGATAACAAAGGTACCTGAATGTTTGCCAGGGTCACTCTCTGTCTGGACACTACGCCAAGGTCACTCACCGTCTCAGCAAAGGAAAACGGGGTGGGGGAAATAATGTTTAGTCCAGGTCGACGTTGACCTCTGGCGTTCCGATTTGGGTAGTGGGGGATGAGTGACAGACAAGAGGACAGCAGAGCTTGCTGCGATATTTGAGTGACAGGTGTTCAGAGTAATTAGTTCCAATAACGACTGCATAGAGCCATCCCCCAGAGATCCATTGGATAGCTCTTATACTGCTTGAGACTATAAAACACTAGACAAAGTTTAGCTCAAGCGGACTGGCCAGAGAATGTGAGCGAAATATTGAGAATTTAGAAATGAGTCTGTTTAGCTCACCGATTTGATAGAGGGGCGATTGATAGACTGTTGTAGGAATGTTAGAGATAGAACATGATCGCCCAAACAACATACGCCATTGAGTCTGAGCCAGTCGCTCAAATAGATGTGTGTTGGGCGTCTTGTATCTAGAGATAATCTGAATGTGTGTTGGGCGTCTTGTATCTACAGGTAATCTGAATGTGTGCTGTGCGCAGGACACCTTGTGAACGAGGTATGTCCTGACGAGTTAAGCGAGTGTGTAGATCGACTAGGTGAGATCTAGATGTGTGTGTGGACACAGAGAGAACGAGGTATGTTTTAGAGCTGTGCGAGTGTACAGCTGTGTCTAGGAGAGATCTAGATGTGTATGTGGTGTGCGGACACCGGGGAAACGATGTATGTTTCAGAGCGTGTGTATACGCAGATCGACTGAGTTGAGAGATCATATGTGAGTATACGTAGAATATATTGAATGCATTATGTCAAGATCGCCCGCCTGAGGGGATTTGGGTGTGGAAGAGTTTTTGAGAGGGTGTTGAGGATGCAAATAAGGGGAGGGGTGTGTGCGGCAAGAACTGGGTTTGATTAGTGGGAGTAACATCAATAGTTTATACTTATAACTCCTTAATATATAATTAGTCAATATAATATTTCTTGTATTATGTGTAATTTTTCATTGCACTCACTTTGATAGTGTTGTATGAGTATTATATAATAAATATGCCACCTGATGTGTGCTATATTATTTGCTGTGTGTAGTCATGAATGATGTGGATGGGTGGGGTAACACTCCAGTGCAAACAATGGTATCTGCTACAGACAAGACTTAAGGGTAGACTGAGAGTAGAGACATTGAGATGAGGGAACACTTCACCAGAGACAGACTTGAGTGTAGACTGAGAGTAGACACATTCAGATGAGAGAACACTTCCACGGAGACAGACTATGAGTGTAGACTGTAAGTTGAGACATTCAGATGAGGGAACACTTCACCAGAGACAGACTTGAGCGTAGAATGAGAGTAGACACATTCAGATGAAAGAACACTTCACCAGAGCCAGACTTGAGTGTAGACTGGGAGTAGAGACATTCAGATGAAAGAACATTCCACCGAGACAGACTTGAGTGTAGACTGAGAGTAAAGACATTCATATGAGAGAACACTTCACCAGAGACAGATTTGAGCGTAGACTGAGAGTATAGACATTCAGATGAGAGACACATGAGATCGAGACTGAGATCTAGATTTATCTGAGATGCGATGCAGATGAGAACATCATATTAAAACAGATTCAGAGAAAAAGTGAGAAAGGAAGAACAGTCGATGTAGTACCTCTTCCACTATTAGCAGTAAGCAAGGTAACTACCCTCATATTACGTATTGGTCGTAATTACAGTCGCCAGTAGCAGATAGAGGCAGTTTTCCAGTGATCCCATTGATCATACTAAACACAGCCTATCTTGATCACGTCAATACCACATTGATTTACCGCAGACAAAGAGGAACTGATCCACGGACGTCACACCTGGGTTTAGAACATACGAACTTCACCATCAGCGATAATCCGCAACAAAGCTCGATCACAACAGGTCAGGTTAGGAGTGGAGATAGAACTGTGCGATAACAGTATTGATAAGGTTAGGATTAGCTGTAGGAGTGTTTTATCAAGTGGGAGGTAATTTAATTTGTTAAAAATTTAAAGTTAGTAGAAATTAAAGAATCTGTTGTATTGTGTTTTTATTTAGATAGTGTTACTTTAATTTGTTTAGAGTGAATGTAGAGTGATATAGGATAGAGCAGACCCCTTTGCCGTCTGCGACAGAGCTCCAGCAAATTGATCAGCTCTGTCACAAAAGCAAACATTATATGAACATCATGGTGTTATCGGTATCTTGGAGGATATTGAACGGGGTCATATTAGAAATATCCAAGGCGCCTATAGGTAAACAGTTGAGGGACGAGCAGGCTGGTTTTCCACAAAACAGATCCCGTGTAGATAAACCCACTGCGGATAATTGTTGAGCGATGTGTGCCATGAAACGAATCACTTTATATAGGGTTCGTAGGTTATGAGAAGAAATTTGACAATCTAGACAAGGAATCACTCTGGACATTGCTCGGACACGATAGAGTGCCCCGGAAGTTCACTAATATGATTTAGAAAACGTTCGAAAATATGGAGTGTAGAGTTCTACATGCTGGAGAGTTTTCTGGGTCCTTTGATATGAGAACTGAAGTGAGACAGAGCTGTCTCTAATCACCTCTTTCTGCTGGCTGTTCACTTGATTATGGAGAACATAATTTCTACACATGAATGTGAAATTCAATGACTTTTCACGAAAAAACTCAATGATCTGAACTGGGCTGATGGTTCCTTCGTCTGTCTGACAACCACGGCCAAATGCAAAATTAAATAAATATACTTACTAAATGGTCACTGAAATTAGATTTGAGGCTATACAGAAAAAAAAACAGATTATTAAAATAAAAGTGCCTAACAGCAACAAGATTGTACTGGGAAACACGGTGCTACAACAGGTAGATTCATTCATATACCTAGACAATAATGTATACACAGTGCTACAACAGGTAGATTCATTCATATACCTAGACAATAATGTATACACGGTGCTACAACAGGTAGATTCATTCATATACCTTGACAATAATGTATACACGGTGCTACAATAGGTAGATTCATTCATATACCTTGACAATAATGTATACACGGTGCTACAACAGGTAGATTCATTCATATACCTTGACAATAATGTATACACGGTGCTACAACAGGTAGATTTATTCATATACCTTGACAATAATGTATACACGGTGCTACAATAGGTAGATTCATTCATATACCTTTACAATAATGTATACACGGTGCTACAACAGGTAGATTCATTCATATACGTTGACAATAATGTAAACACGGTGCTACAACAGGTAGATTCATTCATATACCTTGGAAATAATATAGACAACTTCGGAGGTTCTGTAGAGATATCAAATTAAGAATATCAAATTCGAGAGAAGCTTTTATTGCTTTAGGGAATTTGTGGCAATCGAAAGAAATTAAATCCACCACAAAAATACAGATCTTCAACACGAAGGTCAAATCCTTCCTATTGTTTGGATCTCTAACGTAGGGAACAAAGAGAGGTACAACATGAAAGGTCCAATCTGTCATCAATGGATGCTTGCGGCGAATTGAAGGAATAAAATGTCATGATCAAGTCACTAATATAGAACTAGGGGAAATAACCGGACAGATGTCAGTGGGCCTAGACGTTAAGAGAAGGCGTTGGCGATAGATTGCACACACTTTACAGAAACAAGGCGATAGATTGGACACACTTTACGGAAACAAGGCGATAGATTGGACATGCTTTACGGAAACAAGGCGATAGATTGGACACGCTTTACGGAAACAAGGCGATAGATTGGACACACCTTACGAAAACAAGGCGATAGATTTGACACACTTTACGGAAACAAGGCGATAGATTGGACACACTTTACAGAAACAAGGCGATATATTGGACACACCTTACGGAAACAAGGCGATAGATTGGACACGCTTTACAGAAACAAGGCGATAGATTGGACACGCTTTACAGAAACAAGGCGATAGATTGGACACACTTTACAGAAACAAGCGATAGATTGGACACGCTTTACAGAAACAAGGCGATAGATTGGACACGCTTTACAGAAACAAGCGATAGATTGGACACGCTTTACAGAAACAAGCGATAGATTAGACACGCTTTACAGAAACAAGGCGATAGATTGGACACGCTTTACAGAAACAAGCGATAGATTGGACACGCTTTACAGAAACAAGGCGATAGATTGGACACGCTTTACAGAAACAAGCGATATATTGGACACGCTTTACAGAAACAAGCGATAGATTGGACACGCTTTACAGAAACAAGCGATAGATTGGACACACTTTACAGAAACAAGCGATAGATTGGACACGCTTTACAGAAACAAGCGATAGATTGGACACGCTTTACAGAAACAAGCGATAGATTGGACACGCTTTACAGAAACAAGGCGATAGTATTCCAATGCAGTCACTGTTGCGGAATCCTAGGGTCGAGAGAAGTTGTGGTAGACTCAAAGACTAATGGAGAAGGGAAGTCAGTCCTAAACACGGCAGGAAAGACGAGTATCTGTTGATGACCTGTGCTCCGCAGGGAGTTTAAAGGTTTTGATTGATTCATTTTGATTGGCAGATGACCTTCTTCTGTCCTGGATGGTTAAGTTAATAATTCCTTAGTTGGCTTGTCCATGTTTGTTGAAGTTTTTGTGACTTACAATTACTTCAGGATGGCATAGAAGACCCCGACACCCAAAACCCCTTTGTCGCCTCGTATACCATGCTTGGCAGTTGACAGTTTGACTATTCTTTGGTTCATGTTTTGGGCTCCGACAATACTGTGGTGTCGATCTCACGTAACCACCTTCTAACATGAGCATGCATCTCAGGCTGCTGTCGTCATGTCGTTTATCCTAACAATGTACTGGCGATGGTTATTCTACCACTCTGTCCCTCTCGTGGATCCGGATGATTTGGAAAACATGTTTAACTGGTCGTCTAGTTAGCACAGGGGTAGAGGGCTTGCAGGTAATGACAAAAGGGACGAGGTTGTTCCCGTTACGGGCAATCTCTAGTCGATCCAGCTGTAGATTGGTACCTAACTTACTGCTAGAGCAGACACATCAGCGAGGAAGACAGCTGGGGTCTGCTAGTCTCTAACACGTCCTCCCGAATAGCAGTGTCTGCTATTGGACTACCTTTAACTTTACCTTACCTCTCCATATCCCAACTTTACACTGTCTGTCTGCCCGTCTACCTATGTATTTAATGGTCTGTCTGCCTGTCCGTCCGTCTATATGTTTGTCTGCCTATCTGTCTGTCTTTTTGTCCGACCGTCCATCTATTTCTCTGTCTGTCTGTTTGGCTGACTGTCTGTCTAGCTGTATGTCCGTCTATCTGTCCGTCTGTCTATCTATCTGTCTTTTGGTTGTCTATCTGACTGTCTATCTGTCTGCCTGTCAAACAGAAGATAGCTGTACATATCATCTCTCAGCCCGCACATTGTCCCTTGATCTCCTCTAGGTAAAAACTCGAATACTTGTTATGTTTGAGATTATGGGTCTTCACTGCACAATTTGTCTATAAATCGATTATTGAATTTGACGGAGAAAAAAAATGTTTTTGTTTGTTTTTCGTATGTTTTTTTGGAGAGGGATGCACATATATCGGCCCCTGGTTGTCCTTTACAAATTGTAAACCAAAGAACGTAATTCAATAACATGAGACAGTAGCAAACCTTTGTTTGTTAGAAACATAATGAGCTATTAAATGTTGAAATAGCGCGCGTGTGTGTGCCTGTGTGTCTGTCTGTGTGTCTGTGTGTGTCTGTATGCCTATTTGTGTGTTTATCTGTGTGTATGTCTGTCTGTGTGTCTGTCTGTGTGTCTGTTTGCCTATTTGTGTGTTTATATGTGTGTCTGTCTGTGTGTCTGTCTGTGTGTCTGTGTTTCTGTATGTCTGTCTGTGTGTATGTGTGTGTGTATGTCTGTCTGTCTGCGTGCCTACATGCCTGTGTGTGTGCACGTGTGTCTGTGTTTGTGTCTGTGTGTCTGTGTGTGTCTGTTTGTGTCTGTGTGAGTGTGTCTGTCTGTCTGCCTGTCTGCCTGTCTGTCTGTCTGTCTGCCTGCCTGTCTGTCTGTATGACTGTGTGTCTGTATGTGTGCCGGTGTGTATGTGTGTGTGTCTGTTTGTGTCTGCCTGCCTGTCTGCCTGTCTGTCTGTCTGTCTGCCTGTCTGTCTGTCTGCCTGCCTGTCTATCTGTCTGTATGACTGTGTGTCTGAATGTAAGCCGGTGTGTATGTGTGTGTGTCTGTTTGTGTCTGCCTGCCTGTCTGTCTGCCTGCCTGTCTGTCTGTCTGCCTGCCTGTCTGCCTGCCTGTCTGTCTGTCTGTCTGTCTGTCTGCCTGTATGTCTGCCTGTCTGCGTGTCTGTCTGTCTGCCTGTCTGTAGAACAGGGTGCCCTATTCACCGCTGGCCCCTGGTTTTCTCTTACAACTTTTAAACCGATGAACGAAATTCCATAAACGTTGAGATAGACATACTGTGAACCAGTTGAACGACGAGAAACAGCGTTTCAGGATGAAGTCACATGCCACACGTCAAATGTCAGTATGGCTGAAAATGCTTCCATTTTAGAAGATCGGGTCTTTTCTAGAGGATTTTGCCCACCAAGGACGCCTAACCTTACCCCCACCTAATTTTTTCTATGGGGACATGCTGAAAGGGAAATGGTTTCGCAACAAGCCAAAGAATCTCATGGAACTGCAAGAAAACATTTGGCGGGTAACTGAGTCTGTAACTTCTGGTGCTTTGGTGTATACCTTCCGTAACATGTTGACCATTTTCAACATTTAATATGAGCTCTTTATGTTTTTCACACACGAAGGTACGTTTATGTCAAATTTTGTTGAATTACGTTAATTCGCTTGGCTTGGCTTGGCTTCGTTCGTTCTCAATCTCCCTCTACCAAGGCATGGAAGAGCTTAAGTAGCAGAATATAGTCCAGAGAACGGAATGCGTTGTGTCGTAGTTTACATATTGACTGCGATATTTGCACCTTTCGGTCCAACACATCCGACTTCAACAAGCATTTTTTGAGTACCGGGTTAGCATTCCTTATTCGATCCCTTCTACTTAGCCAATCTGCTCTGTTGCAGCCTGTTATCAAGGATCACCGCGTGGAGGTGTAGAAGGGTCTTGGCAGCTCTGGTTCGCTGGCCCTGACGCTGGCAGTCAGCTATGGATCGCTGACCACTGCAGCTCATGCGCTGATCAGCGTCTTGATCCCGTTCTTTGGTTTAAAAACTTTAACCGAAAACCAAGTGCCGGTAACGAGTGGGACACCCAGTGTAAGGCCAATACGGCCATATGTAAATAAATCATGGACAAACTGTATTGAAAAAATGTCATTGGAAATCGAAGGGATATCTTTTTACAGAGGTACGAGTACGTTAACCTTTCGTGTCAATCTAAGATGATCAATGAGAATGGCTTGAAAGGTCCCAGTGCAAAATGGAAGCTTACTTCTCATCAGACACAAGCAGTTATTATATGGGAGGGATGGTAAGGCAATCGTTGCTGCTCCCTGCGACAATTGATAAACTTGCTGGTAAATATGAACAATTTGAATGAGGCATCCGTGATTGTCGACTCCAAGCGACGGGGAACATGCGATGACAAATGTAAAATAACATATATAATGATTAAAGAGAGAGAGAGAGAGAGAGGGTGAGAGAAAGAGAGAGAGAGAGAGAGAGAGAGAGAGAGAGATTGACAGCGAAAGAAAAGAACAGTAAAAGTGAAAGATGTAGCGCAGGAAAAATTGATTGCTAAATGAGCATGGGTTTCAGTTGCTCTCCCGGGTCACTTTGATCCTATCGGATAAGAGCTGGGCTGGATGTAAGAAATGGCTCGCTGTTATCTCATTACTGGCCTGGGAATGGACACTCGTAATGCTTTGGGCATGGCCTTGCATTATTTAGTCCGGCTATGCGCGTTATCACAGATACCTTGGTCACACTTCAGAATCCCCTAGTCTTTAACTGTGTGGTTATTATTCTACACTTTAGGTCGTGCGCGGCAAAGTTGTTCGAATGCCTGTTTTTTTCTTCAAATGAACCGAATAGTCTCTGTGCGCCGCAGTCTACCCAGTTGTAAATTGGTTGAATTCCAGCTAGTGTAACTAATGCAGCGAGTGAGGGGACTGTTCATTCCGCACCAGAAAAAAAAAACTGAGACAATGCAAAGCATTTTCTAATACATTTCCTCAACACAAATAGTAGCTATGACCTTGACCTTGGTTGTTTTATTGAATCGTAGATCAACTGGCACGATACAGTAGCCAGTTCGGAAATCCTAAAATAACAGGGAAAGATTCTCGAGCATATAGACTCTGTTGCAGAGAGACCAGACCAGACGGTCTGGACATATTCGCATGCACGATCATTGCCTCCATGTGCAGCTACTGTACGGTGATGTCAGGTTAGAAAAGAACTCATCAAGGGAAGGGGAGATGTACAAGAAAAGGCTTATTAAACGTGTAACCAAATAGTTTTTTTTTTAAATTTTATATCGCCTCCTGGGAGGTGATTGTTCTGGACCGCTGAGCCGGTCGTATTACCATCACACAAGGTACCCACATTTCCTAGCAGAAAATCATCGTTGTGGCGCAAAAAAAACGGGTTGTCCGAAAGGATAAGGCATAAGACTCCCTAACTACTGACGCCGACCACGCGTGCCCCGTGTGCAGTAAAATATGTCGCCATTAGACATTACTGTACAATCAAATACGACCACACCAACAAAACATATGTGGTGAACGATATTTCGATTTGCGATGGGCAACTATTATTATGATTATGTTGATTATTATTATCGTGTGCTGCGTATGCATCCATATATTCTGTTTTAAAATGTACGTAGGCGATGTATGAAAAAGACAAATGAAAATAGATCATTTTAAACCAGCGAATGAGAAAAAGAACTATAGACATACGAGGCGTGTTTATATGAAACTGAACTTAACTGCACCAAGTGAACATACGTACAATGAGCATGATGACGTCCCTTCTGATGTAAACAGCGCATACCAACCGTCAAGTTTGCAAAATGTCATTGTCCTTCGGCTCATAATTTCATCAGCAGACCGTTGAAAACAAGGCGCGTGTGATACGAAATCCATCCACAGTTGACCAGCGAGCGGTGATTCGGTTTCAAATAGCTGAAGGATGTCTACCAGTTGACATTCATCGCAGAATGCAGGAAGTGTATGGTTACAAAAGTGGGGTGTACGTAAGCCCCCGACGATGGTCCACCCGAATTGATGAATCCATTTTGGCGATGGCATCTTCTGGCGCAACAATATGCGCCTGTCCTGGCCTCAGAACATCTGTCTTTAACTCACGCCCATCTTTAAACATCGTTGTCCAGTTCTTCACTGTTTTCTTCGACACACTTTTGTCACCATACCACCATGCACTGTCTGCACTATGTGATAAATGTCAACTGGTCGACATCCTTCAGCTGTTAGAAACCGAATCACCGCTCGCTGATCAACTCTGGACGGATTCCGTATCACACCTGCTTTGTTTTCAACGGTCTGCTGGGGAAACTATGAGCCGAAGAACAATGAAATTTTGCAAACTTGACGGTCGGTATGTGCTGTTTACATCAAAAGCGACGTAATAATGCGCATCGTACGAATGTTTACTTGTTGCATTTAGGTCCGGTTTTATTTGAACACGCCTCATATATACAGAGAACAGACATACAGAACCTTAGATAAATGGGCGATTAGATGGATAATAAACCAAGGGACGTTACATGGACATATTAAAGATGTGGATACACATATATGGCAAGTGGGCAGACATGTAGACTCTGCAGAGTGTTCTAAACCAGTTTAATGAAGTTAAGACAAAAAGATAAACAGGCGGGAAAGGAGATAGGGGCACTATGGCATATATACAAAATACAGGTGGCAGCTAAACAGAAAGACGAATGGAAAGATAGTGATTCAGCAGACAGACAAGACATGCAGACGAAAGACAGACAGAAATACAGACTAAAGGGGCAGATAAACAGAAAACATACAAACAGGCCGGCAGATACGAGATAAAAAACACAACATGCGAATGTGTTTATGTGAAACAGATGATATTGAAGCTTAGCCCGTAAATCATGTTATTATAAAGATAAATTATGTATCAGACGGTGTTTGTGTAAAAGATTGCCGTGCACCCGAACATGGCGCCTTACTAAGATAAGCTGTTAGAACTTGGCAAATGGGAAGATCCCTCGCAAAAAATCATAAACTGGTTTATCCTAGTGATATGCTGTGTCCTGGTTATATGGCCTTCATCTGTAATGCTTGAGCAAAGAAGGTATGGATCGTTGAATGTTTTCACATTTAAAATATTTGTCATCCACGAGAATAGCTGGTGACCAGGCGAGCAAGATACAGGCGTCGCGACCAAGAGAAAATGGGTTCAAACGGTAGGATAACGATTTTCTGTCGAGAATAAACTAAAAACTAACCGGCACAAAGATTGTTGGCTTTCTGGGCAAGTGGCGTTTTTTCCTCTGCTTTATAAATTACTTCTCATCAAAACGAGAATAACAGTCCGGCATGAAGATTTGCAGGACTACAGAATAAAGACCGTTTGTCCTGACAGTGGCTACGTAGTGTGTGGGTTACGTTTTTATTTCACCCTGATAGAAAAAAAGCATAAGCTATTGTCTCCAGACTAAAAGACCACTGCACTATCTACACTTCACGCATGAGTCAAACTCTTAAACGTTAAATAGTGGAATACCACTCGTAATTAGAGTTTAGATGCTGGATCTATAATAGATAATAAGTGACGGCTAGTTTATCTATAGATATGGACCTCGACTCGTTTCTCCAAAGATGAGAGAGAGACTGAGTCAAACCGTTGTTCCAGAGTGATATTCCAGAGAAGCGGCCCAGCATCACTTCAAACAGCTGCTGGCTATCTAGCATCAGACAGATTGTATTCATGAGTGGATACTAGGATTTGGTATTTCAGTAGACTTATAATTGTCATGATACTAGAGTGAGATATAAGTTATACACTCAGTCACGTGTTAAGCCATTGAGAGGACACATCAAGGTAAAGGTCATCATTACGATGATAATTCTTCATACATAAAGCCTCTCATTGTAAAAAACTTGTTCAAGTCATGACATTGTAACACTTAAGACAATAACAATAAATAAATGCATACTCTCTCCTTTTCTTCTCAAAATTTATGCGGAACACATAACTGTGTGACATGGCATAACACCGGCCATGGTTATGTGGTTTGTTTAGAGCAGCATAGATGGGGCCTAACAAGCTGCGGGTCTACTTTGCTATAGTGTTTGAGTCTATTAAGATGGACTCGCACATCGGTTAATCCTCCAACGCAGCGGAGTGTTAAGCTGCTCAAGCTTAGCCGGCTAAGCAGGAAATCCTTCTCCCGGCTATACACAGCTCGTACCAGACCTGATACCCGCACAGGGGCATTCGCTCCTGTAGAAGTACAGGTCGACTAAGAACTAAGAACATAATGACAATCGTCAACAGGGACAAGGAGTATGAAAAGGTCAACACGTTCACAGCCGGCGAGAATGAAATACCAGATCTAAGATATGCAGATGATGCAGTTCTTTTGACGATTACGAATGCGGGCTTAAAATAGATTATCCTCTCGGTTAAACCACACAGAGAAGAACAGCATCTACACCTAAACATCAGCAAAACAAAGATAAGGAACACTGACAAGGCAACAAATATTAACTGACGTAATCATAGAGGAAACAAGAAGTTACGAACATCACAACCTTTGAATATCTCGGCTCATTTATAAGCAACAATGGAGATTGTAACAACAAAAAAGTAAGAGATAGAATGACTATGGCAATGCAAAGGTTAAATGAAAGGGGAAACTTGTGGCAGATCACAAACAAAATGACAAAAATGAAAATCCTGAGAACTTGGATCTTCCCAGTGGCAACGTACGAAACGGAGAATGGACGAACCAACAAGCACTAAGGAAGTAGATTGAATCCTTCAAGCTAAAATACTACAGTAATGTGCTCAAAATACCATGGATAGCAAAAAATAAAAGCATAGAAATTCTTTCAAAAAAAGACGTAGGACAACATTGGCTAGAATAAAATATTTCGTCCAGTAATCCTAAAATACTTTCGCCACATTAAACGAAATAATGGTCTAGAAAAAAAACTATTCTGGATGGTATAGTTTCTGACATATATCATCATAGTCTCGGTCTTGTCTGTGTTGATCTTCAAGTAATATTCGTTATAAGCAAAATGGAGATAGGTTAGGTGACGTTGTAGGTCTTATCTATTTTGGTAACAGATGGGCTGATCATCAGCAAAGACCAGTTCCTTTAGGGACTCCTCACGTTGAGTATAAATATAAAAATCGTATCAAATGTATAAACGCTTCAATATTCATAGCATTCACGAAGTTAATTATGAAGCGTGGTCGCGTCACCTTGCCAAGGTGTCGTATCGTCGAAACAACTACGGTAGGTCTAAGAATGGTGTCGATGAAAAACATGGCGTTAAGCTCAAAACTTCGTAAGCCGAAACGTTACGCCTCGAGATGCGTTTGTAATTTTTGCACTCAGAAAACACAGACATAAAACATGGACAAATAAAGGGAAGTAACAGCTATTACGGAATCGGGCCCCAGTGCTCAGTGCGACGCAAGCTACACGTCTTTATTATTACTCACGCTACCTGCCAACTTGGTTGAATTTGCTCATTTGTTTAAAATGTTCTTTCATGTGCTGGATCATAACAAATAACAGCAGACCCATATCAGTCAAACCGGAAATTTCCTGTCGCGTGCTCGATAACGAACCAGTTTCCAGTTATGTTTCTGCAGACATCACGCGCCATTTGGAACCATCCTTCCGTCTGTCTTCCGTGGCTAATTGAAAGCACTGTCATTGCTGACGGCCACACTCGTCAGAACTAACAGTCTTAAAGGGCTATATTGATTCTTGTCAGGCCTCCTTGACGTGGTCCGTGATAAACTGTAGTGGTGCTAGAGGGTAAAGAACTGGCTGGGACATCCACGGCCCTGGAATATCTCTGGTGCCATCGGAGCAAACAAAACTTGGAGAAGTGTCAGGTCACCCGAACATTGCGAGATAGACTTTTGGTATTGTTATAATATGTGGAGTCTTACAAGATGAATATTTCTGAAATAAGAAAAGAAAACAGGGCTATACATTACTATATGCATGAAAGAATAGAAAACAGGGCTATACATTACTATATGGATGAAAGAATAGAAAATAGTGATATACATTACTATATGGATGAAAGAATAGAAAATAATGCTATACATTACTATATGCATGAAAGAATAGAAAACAGGGCTATACATTACTATATGCATGAAAGAATAGAAAACAGGGCTATACATTACTATATGGATGAAAGAATAGAAAATAGTGCTATACATTACTATATGCATGAAAGAATAGAAAATAGTGCTACACATTACTATATGCATGAATAATTACGTGTTCGATGATCTGGACTTTACCGATAACTTGGCACTTCTGTTTTATTACCGTAACCAGATGCAAAATAAAGCGAGTAAAATAAAGAATATAAAATAAAGTAAATAAAATAAAGTAAGTAAAATAAAGTAAGTATACTTACTGTGAGGTCGCAGACTGAAACTGAGAATACACAGATTTTTAAAAAAACAAAGAGTATGAGAATAAACGCAACTAACGACAATCACATTGTTTTGGTAAGACACACTCCAATAGTATGTTTAACCATTCATATATTTGAAAAACACAAAACACACGACCCCACAACAGAAAGAATATTATCCCACTGGACGATACGCCTCGCGACATAAACCACTGGATCCTGAGTTGGGACCCGCTCTAGTGTGACCACCCCTTGGCGAAGAACGGATCGAACTAAGAACTAAGAATATTTGACTAGCAATATACGATGAATGATCGAAACGTTTTGCCCTTTAGAATGAAGAAGTCATTGCACCTTTCGCAAAATTGGTGTGACCTTGAATCCTTCTCGATGTATTCACACTTCAGGGAGATACATTTCTCCAATCTTTTCTTCGCCTTCCTGGTTCCCTGGTTGTAGAACTCCCCCGTCAGGGCCCAAAACCACGTCTCCAGTTCAACAATCAAGTTTTACACGTCAGATAAACGACGTCCACGAAGCGGATTCTCCATGTTTGAGAACGTTAGGAAGTCACTTGGTGCCAAGTCTGATGAGTATGGTGGATAGGGCATGATCTCATACCCGCACGTTTTTCTGACATGCGTGACTTGATTACTGAACTGGATATGAAGTTATGTGCCCAGGCGGAGAAGTTCTACAATCAAGGCATCAGGAAGGTGACGAATAGATGGGAGAAATGGGTCACCTTGCAGAGAAGGAGTAATCTTCATTCCTGCCTTGACCCCTTCAAACAAAAGTGCAAAACTTTTCGACAACCCGTAGTAGACAAGGTAAGAGGTACAGGCAGAGTTGTTTAATAATACAATAGGTTACATGAGCGTTCACTGCACTAGATAATTTATGGAAATTTAAAAAAAATTAAGTTCAACACAGAAATACAAATCTTCAACTATAATGTAAAGTCCGTTCTATTGTATGGTCCAGAAACATGGAGAACAATAAAAAGAACAACTCTAAAGGTACAGACTTTTATAAACCGGCGGCCGTGCAGAATAGAGAGATTGGAACTGTGTTAGGTCACTAATGTGGAACTGTACGAAAAAGCTAGACAGGTCTCAATGGAACATCATGTCAGATGAAGGTGATGGCGTTGGATGGGGCACACACTAAAGACACCAGGTTATAGCATTGCAAGGCGGTCTCCATTCTGGAATCCGGGGAGCAAACGAGGTAGAGGCAGAACAAAACTCTCATGGTTAAGAGATCTTGAGACAAACATACATGAATCAAAGAAGACATGGACAAAGGTGGAACGGATGACTTGGCCTGTATTTGTTAAAGACATGTGCTACACAGGGAGCTGAATGGATGGTAAAGGATTTATTAACAAAAACATTATGTTTTATTATCCCCCATAATATCAATAATTGAAACACAAAGCCATCAATCATTTCTATGGCAAATGTCGCACAAATTTCATACACAATATACTTCAATTGTTTCTGCTTTGGTTGTTTATTACGCAGACTTAAAACAAGTCACGAGTCATTTTATTATGCAACTCAGATGTTGTTAAAAGCTGTATGAATTTCATATGTCTACATAGCACAATCAATTATATCAAAAACAATCAAAACAGAAACCATCAAAGCATATATTTTTGAGAATGGATTGACCCAAGGATCTGCTTGCGATCGAAAAATATCCCTCCCCAATTGCGAATTGAATCTAGATTGCTCAGCTGGAAAGTCAGTGATTAACCACAAAAATACCGCGGCTCACACCACGCACACACTTGTTTTTAAATATATATTTATATATGTTTAAATATAAACGACGGGGTTTCTAATGAAAACTTGATAGTGGTATAAAAATTAGAAAAAACTATACCTTTGTATTGTAACGTGTTAATATGTTTGCTAAGGATGTCTTCATGGTACAGACGAACTACATAGCGTCATAATTGGAGTTATAAGAAGGTCGCCTCAGTATTGACATGCACCAAAGAACAACATAGTTCTGTTATCATTGTAATGCATCACTAAACTACCTCTTCATTGCGGATGAATTTCCGAAAGTTTTACTCTTTCTCTGCTCAAAAAACGGATAACAGAACTCTGCTCGTCTTTGTTGCATGTCATTAGTGGGGCAGCCCACTTGTAATTGCAATTATGACGTCATGCTGTCCATCTGAACCATGCAGGACACTCTAGACATTCTTAGCAACCATATCACACATCAACAAGTTACAATAGGTTATTCCAAATTCTATTCCACTTTTAAGGTTGCCATTTGAAGCCCACTCGTATTCGTGTGTGTATGTGTGTGTGTGTATATATATATATATATGTGTGTGTGTGTGTGTGTGTGTGTGAACTGGAGATAGAGAACACGAGTGTGTACGAGAGCGTACAGTATGTGTGTTTGTAAGAGAGAGAGAGAGAGAGAGAGAGAGAGAGAGAGAGGGAGAGAAAGCGAGAGAGAGAGATGGATTTTAGCCCAAGAAAAGTTCCTATTTGAGATAACCCTGGTCTCATATATCATATATTCGTGAACTCAGCTTGATATCTTGGTATAGTTTGTGGGACGCGAGAAACCCAGGGCCAGTGGAAGGCGATTGGAACAGGCTTACATTAATACTTCGATCAATTTCTTTCTGTAGTCGTGGTCCGGGATCTCAGACATACAGACTCAAGTTTTACACCCATAATGATTAGATTTTTATCGAGATGGTCGTGTCTTGCTCCATCTATAGCCGCGTTGTGGGCTGGGGATTGGCGCGATCTCCTCTTTTGAGAGATGTATAATGAGAGAAAGATGCGGTTTGTAGTAGCTGTAGGCCGTTTATCACTGCCCGGAAATGCTCAACTAAGTGAATCTTTATTTTTCCTTGCAGGCGGTGGGTTCGCTGCTTGATTATTCAACAACTCGCTTTCTATTCGATGCTTTCTGTTTTTGTGTGTATTGATTTTCCCTTCTCTTTCTGTATGTATTTAACTTTCTTTAATTGTTTACTGGTTACTTTAAAAAAGGTTGTGGTTGGATTGTTTTCTTTTAGATGCTCACAGTTATCTCTAGTATTTGTGGAATAGAATAAACTGGTTGTATTCATACTCCCTAGAGCCTTCAAGACTAATATAATGAAGTTAAGTTATTTTTAAGGATATTGAAACGGCTGAGGAAAAAATATCACGTGTCCTTTTATTCGCTCCATTGTTCTATTGTTCATTCCGAATGAGGAAAAAGACTTTTCGAGGGTTTGAACTCATGACCTCCAGATTAGGAGACCAGTACTTTAAACACTCACATACGCACTGCTTTATTTGTTTACTACACTGCAGGTCATCCATCAATCTGTAGTTTTTGTTCTTACATTATTTTTATTTCTTCAAATTTGTGTTAATCATTTCCTTCATACTAGAAGTGTCACGTGATATGCCCCTTCTTTTCCTGATCCCTGCAAAGATGAGTTTCTACTTCTTCATTTTTACTTAATACACCAAGAAATATTGAATCTAGAACGTGCAATCAAATCATACAAATGATAGTTTATTTCCCGAGCTTCCATTCAAATCAAAGAAATGATAAAGTATTGTTTCTAGAGCTTCCAATCAGACCTATATATGATCGAGTATTGTTTCTAGAGCTTCCAATCAGACCTATATATGATCGAGTATTGTTTCTAGAGCTTCCAATCAGACCTATATATGATCGAGTATTGTTTCTAGAGCTTCCAATCAGACCTATATATGATCGAGTATTGTTTCTAGAGCTTCTAATCACATCTATATATGATCGAGTATTGTTTCTAGAGCTGTCATTCAAGCTGATAAATTTAACTCCTACTCTGCTAGCTGTTTTCATGTACATGAAGTGTTATTTGCAGTGGCATGCGTTGAAGAGATGTTTACCATAGAGTGCCTAGATCGAACTGTATATCGCCACTTCCGGCTGTCTCTCAGCGTCGTAGTGGTCCTATTCTCACTACTCTCTCTCTCTTAATTATGGCAGTAACTTCTTGTTTAAACTGAGGTGACAGCATAACATTCACGATGATGATATGTTCAGCGAGGACGCCGTGAGTCTCCTGAACTCGGTAAATGGTGATCGTAAATTGAATTTCGTAAACCGATTAATTATTGGAATCAGTGGATGTGGTATGTGCTTATTGCTAATTCGATGGGAGCCAAGACTTTCGTCAAGATCAGCTCAAACATGTTGACCAGGATCTTAACTTACGTCAGTGTCGTTCTGTAGCAACAGGGTTTGTTACAGCAGACTGGACAACTATGTGAGAATCAACACGGTGTGATCCCCACAGTAGTGAGCCTACTGAGACGTCTAGAACTGCACAGTAAGAACAACAATGACAACAACGATAACAACAATAGCAACAACAATAGCAACAACAATAACAACAACAATAGCAACAACAATAGCAACAACAATAGTAGCAACAATAGCAACAACAACAACAGCAACAACAATAGTAACAACAATAGTAACAACATAGTAACAACAAAAGTAACAACAATAGCAACAACAACAACAGCAACAACACAAGTAACAACATTAGCAAAAACAATAGCAACAACAACAACAGCAACAACAACAACAACAACAATAGCAACAACAATAGCAACAACGACAACAACACAAGTAACAACATTAGCAAAAACAATAGCAACAACAACAACAACAACAACAACAACAACAACAACAACAATAGCAACAACACAAGTAACAACATTAGCAAAAACAATAGCAACAACAACAACAGCAACAACAACAACAACAACAATAGCAACAACAATAGCAACAACAACAACAGCAACAACAACAACAACACAAGTAACAACATTAGCAAAAACAATAGCAACAACAACAACAGCAACAACAACAACAACAACAACAACAATAGCAAAAACAATAGCAAAAACAATAGCAAAAACAACAGATATAATAATAGCAACAACAATACGACTAACAAAAACAACAATGACAAGAGCAAGAACGACAACAAAAACAGCAAAATAAACAACAACAATAATAACAACAACAAAAGCAACAGCAACAAAAACAATGACAACAGAAACAACGACAAAAAGAACAGCAAAAACAACAACAAAGACAACAACACCACTTGCGAAATCAACAACAATGACAACAACGGCAACAACAATTTTAGCGACAACATCAACAACAGAGGCAACAACAATAACAACAACAGCAACAATAACAACCCCAGCTCACTGGTAGGATCTTTTCCTTAACATCTGTGAGTGTCACATCACACGGGTAAATGACCTGTTTGCCTACAGACAAGATCACATGTATACCACTAGGCTCATGAAACTCTACACTCCAGTGTAGAAGAAGAGCCACCAAGTCCATCGATCTGTGTATTGAATGTTACTATGAAAGCCAAGTTTAAATAGCCCGAATGTATGAATGATTCAATCGCTCAATCAAAATCGTTCAGCTCCCTGTGGAGTATAAGTTTTCAACAATCACATCGCAAACCATCAAACGATGCCCGTAGATGTGTGTAGAAGTTTATGTGGCTTAAAGTTTCTACAGGACGGATAAGCCAGTCCCTCGTCCAACCCTCGTCTCCGCTTAGGCCTGCCAGGTTACAGTGCTATGATTCGTTGCTCCCTATGGGAATTGGAGCTACAAATGCTTTCATACAGATCGCTCGTTGCCACAGACAATAAGATCCATGCTTTCCGCTGGAAATGGACGGACGAAATGGGGAATGAGACAGCACACAGGCGATGGAAAGGTTGCGGTGGACACAGACAATTTATAATTTAGTGACATGTGACACCCTAACGACCTTGCAGGTTATGGGAGGGGCAAGACCAGACGAGAGTTTACAATGTAACTAGCAGGATGTCAATTACAATTATGATATGTAGTTCCCTAACACAATCAAAGAGCTGGTCAGTTCTGTGAAGTCGTTCTGGCAAAGTTCCATTTTAGATTGCTTGTGCTGAAGTGGAGCGTGTAGCCTAGTCTGGGATTTCAGTGCGCCAGTGTTCGAAATCACGAAAATCAGGGCGTTGTTACGACCGCTCCTCCAGTCTACCCAGCTGGAAATCGTTACCTGACGTAGGAGTTAGGGAAGGTATGAACAGCAAGAAAGGGAACTGGTCATCCCAAATCACATAGGCTGCGGTTTTAGTACATGAGGAAGTCTCTACATCCCCAACAGCAATGGTTGCCATATGACTGGCCTTTACTCAAGGGATAGTACCTCCCGTCCAGTGGCAGCCTCATCAATGATAGCTAAGAGCCTGTTTAGTTCTCACACTTCTGCCTAGCTCACGTATGGCTACTGGAGTCTGCTTGTGTACGGCAGCGCTAAACCCCACCCCCCCCCCTCTTGTATTCTAAACATACCCCACCCCCGTGCAATGGCCTTGGCTGGCCGGCTAAACTACGTGAGTAAAAATGAAGAAAAAAAGAGGGGTGGTAGTCCAACCCTAATTAGTACAGACAGCTGCTGGTGGAAAAGACGGACTACTAATCAAGTCGACAACGTCTCTGAAGACAGCATTGGAAAGATTTGGTATTGTGCTCAGGGTAAGCCAGAGACCAACGCTGGTGAGCGGTCAAAACAGCGTTCAGATTCATAGGCGTCTCAGTCTTTGCAGACCATGAGCGTGGCACCCTGTAAGTAGCCTCTCAGGGCACATGCCTGGGTGCTGAATATGGAGACCATGGGCTGACCAAACTGCAGGATCCTCATAAGGGCATCGCTGGTGTAATCCAAAGGAATGCACAGAATGACAATCTAGCACTAGCTCAGCTGCAAGAGCTGCCGGAATGAGTTCGCAATTTTGAAACCATCAGCTTTAGGTGCTACCACTCCCGATTTTCTGTCTGGGAGTTTACTCCCTTAGTCCGACCTTCTCCCGTGGTTTCCACAAGGCAGTGGAGTCGTTGCCCCCAGAAAGCGAGTTACTCGAGACATCCGATGATACTCTCCCAAGACTAGCCAGCACTCTCTAGGACGTGTGGGCTTAAATTCAGAGTTCCTCCTCTCCTAGTCGAACTGCCTGAACAGGCTAACGAGCTTCGTCTACCCGGTTTTAGAGCTAGAGCTTACCTTCTCATAGATTTGTTGCCAACCAAGGCTAATGAGCCCAATCTGCCCGCCCAGTTATACCGCCGGGTACTCGGTCGCGCCCCACTGCAGGCTCTATAAGAAACAGGGGGCCCCTCGTGAAAATGCTGCTGGGGACACAATAATGTAGGAGAGGCTATTGGCATGGAAACTCTTGAACGGCAAGCCGAACAGTGAATCCAGCGGCGATCTCTACACCTGGAAAGGAGAGGCTATATCAGACGCTTCACTTTCCATTAACGAGCCGGACACCTCGCTACCCTAACAGCGTTCAGAAAGCAAAGACAAACTACTGAATGACAAATTTGCCATGAAACCTATGACAGTCGATGCGGGCTGTGAAGGGTGTGATGTTCTGCAAAGGACATGCTACATGATGATATGTTCAACTGAGTGAAGTCTCGTGACAACGAGAAAGATCAATGACAAGACAAACAGAGACACAAGAAGTGGGATGCTTAGCAAATTGGATAGCACAAGTGTTTAAAAACATTTAATGTACTGAAATACTCGAATAGATAGAAAACTGTGGTAGGATTTGATCGTCAGCGCCCCTTGGATCGATACTTGATGATGATGAACAATCTAACAGTGTTAGACAAATATGCACTCTTTTTATATTCAATCGTAATAGTGGTATAGCGATTGTCTCTTACGTCAAAATAACGGTGTTTGCTCCCGGTTCTCGATACTATCTCGAGTCTATCATGTGTAAATGGGTACCTGACAAATACCTCTTTTGCGGTGTCGTCTTGAAAAGTTCATTGTGCCGTTGTATAGTGTATAGCGAGATATGCGCCTTTCGGCCTGATACATCCAATTTTGGCTGGCGTTTTTTGGTTACCAGACTGATTTTCACACTACAATCCCTGTTATCTAAGCCAGACTACCTCAGTGCGGTCTGCTTCCAAGGCCGCCACTTCGTGGTGAAATAGAGTCTTGTTCGGCTGTGGTTCGCCGCTCCTGATGCAAGCATCTACTTTGAGTCGCTAGCTGCTATCAACTCATTCACTGCTCTTCTTCTGCCCCAGTTCATTCACTGCTCATCTTTGACCCCAAGTCATTTACTGCTCATCTTTGACCCCAGATCATTCACCGATCATCTTTGACCCTAGGTTATTCACTGCTGCTCTTCGGCCCCAACTCATTCACTGCTCTTCTTCGACCCCAGCTAATGCACTGCTCCTCTTCGACCCCTGCTCATGCACAGATTATCTTTGACCCCCAGCTCAGCCGTGCTGCATCTTCAGCCGCAGCTCATTCGTTGCTCATCCTCTGCCCCAGCTCAGCCGTGCTCATCTTCAACCCCAGCTCATTCACTGCTCCTCTTCGGTCTCAGTTCATTCTTAGCTCCTCTTTGGCCCCAGCTCAGCCGTGCTCATCTTCGACCCCGCTCATTTTCTCTTTTTTTTCTCAGAGTACATTGAGACATTGAGCTATAAGGTCTTTAACACTTGATCTCCGACGGCAAGTGTTTGACTGCTATGAGACAATCCTTACCCTTCTTTGAGAAATTTTACTAGTCCGTCTGAACGTATAATTTTAGCTGTTGTCTGTTCATGTGGTCCTATTCGGACCACATTGTCACCTGTTAACCCTGGAACGTGGTCGTAGATGGCTGATCAAACCAACCCGAGCCAAAAACATATATCACACTGAGGGCAGAGAAACACTGCGTGGCCGTCAGACGGAGGTGACGCGTCTCTTGCTTTTCTCGTCGCTCGTCTCCATGCAGCTTCCTTGATTCTTGTCTGCTCCATATGCGCGTGCCAACATATACTTTGCTACGTCATGCAGAGCGATCAGCAGAAATGTTCTCCCAATTTTCAGGGTCTTCTTCTTCTTCTTCTTCTTCTTCTTCTTCTTCTTCTTCTTCTTCGTACGCAGTCAGACAGTAACCATTATTTGTTTCTAAAAAAGCGGCGGTCATCCTGAGGCTGTCGCCACTGCCATAGAGCTTGTCTTGCAGTTCCACTGGTGATGGCCACATCTGCTCTCTCTGATCCTCGTATGTCGGTCAGTTCTGCAGCAGATGTTCAGCGGTCATTTTACCGGTACCGCACCGGCATTCGTCGGTACCACCTATCTTTAATTTGTTGAATAGGTGGTACCTAAGTCTATTGTGGCCAGTGCGAAGTCTGAAGACAACGACCTGCTCTCTTCGGTTCAACTGGTAATAGGCATCGTTTTTGGTGTAACCAGTATGTTCGGTTTCCCATTTGGTCATGTATCTGGCTTTGATAAGCCGTTTTGACTCTTCGTACGTCATACTAGTATCTGTTTGTGGTAGTCTTGCACCTTCTTTTGCCAGTCTGTCTGCCTCCTCGTTGCCTTGGATGTTGCAGTGTGATGGGACCCACTGTACCACTACCCTTTTTGGTGCGGACAGCTGGCACAGTTTGTAGAGTGCTGCTCTTAAGTCATTAAGCTCAGTATTTTCAGGGTCAATGTCGCAGTTCTTCAGTGAGGCTTTCAGAGTGTCTTTGTAACGTTTTATTTAGCCTCCGCTAGCTCGCTTGCCGGACTCAAGCTTGTCATAGAATATTTTCTTTGGAAGCAGCCCATCTGTCATGCGGACAACAATGCCAATCCATCTAAGCTGCGATTTGCACAGAGTTGTGTGGATGGTTGTCATGCCATCCCGTAAAAGAACTTCTACATCTGTGATGCTATCTTGTCATTTTATGTTCAGCAATTTCCTTAATCAGCCCAGATGGAAGTGGTCAAGCTTCTTCGAATGTCGACTGTTCAGAACCAGGTTTCACAGACGTATAGAAGAGTATAGAAGAATATTAGCTATGTTGCTCAAAACTCAATCAATTGAAGCTTCAGCGAAACTAAAGGTCAATACTACATTAGAACATAAGCAGGAATTTCTCAGAAACTGCAGGAGGACAGAAATTCAACAAAACCACATTACGGTCAAAGTGCCCTCGTCACGGATAAAGAACAAACAAAAACAACTAACCAATCACAACAGAAATAGATTATAGACACGACAATGATACAATACGGTTTGAATCGCAGCCATACTTTTTAGAAGTTCGGTTACTGAACCATGTCCATTTATATTTTTTTTTCTAAATCAAAGTTTAGATTGGATATAAATAAAGAAAAAAAGACTATGATATTTGTGAAAAGTGACAAGAAACCATGTAAGCAGATAAAAAAAAATATAAACTACTTGAACAGGTACAGAGTTTCTCCTATCTAGGTCATATAATAACGGAAGAAGCCAGCTGTGAAAAAGAAATCAGAAAGAGAATAGGTATGGACAAGATCGTATTCGACAACATGCGACACATACTGACATCCAAACAGATAAATCAGAATTTGAAAATGAGAATTGTCTGGTGTTATGTATACTCGTCACTACTTTATGGCGCAGAAACATGGACAATGAATAACAAGTTGGAAAAGAGTATTGAAGCCTTCGAAATGTGGGTATAAAGCGGATTGGGTCGCATTTCTTGGAAAGAGAAGAAAATAAATTTGGAGGTATTGGAAAAGTTGAGGGTGAAAAGAGAATTAATGACCGAAATCAGAGTTGGACAGTTACCCTATTTTGGTCATATAACAAGACATACCTCCTTGCTGAAGACCATACTGGAGGGTAGGGTGGAAGGCGGTCGTTCAAGAGGAAGACAACATTTTAAGTAGGTGGATAACATCAGGAGATGGACTGTAAAAAAAGGCTCTCAGATTGCACCATTACGGCAGGTGATAGAGTACACTGGGGATCCACAGCAGCCGACCTTCGATGCGGAGATGGTACTAGAACTGAACTGTTCTTAGTCTAAGAGTTATTTATACAAGCCAGACCGCTATACATGTGGCTGCGACCTAATCGTGCCTTTCTGGGACGTTGTTGTCCCTAGAATCAACCTCATTAACCTCTTTGTCAGTTCGTTGTACGACGATTATAGCTCTAGCTAATGGTGGTTACGGCGTTACGGGCAGATATTACATGGCATTACTGCTTGTGACTGGAACGGTGCCGCTCTCTCGCATGGAGAGCAAACTTACTTCCTTTTCGTGCCACAATTTGCAGTGAAGCCTGTCGCTGAAATCTCTATATAAGCCGGACTCAAACCTAACGGAGGATGAAGGCCCTTGCTTCACCAAAGGGAACTAAGCACTGCACATGGACAAAAGTTTTCGCTGCTGATATAATAAGAGTTTTGTTATCCGTGGATAACATTGCGGTTTGCTCGAAGTTAATTCATTTAATTCAGTTAAGTGTTTTTCGTCGCTTCTCACGAGTAAGCCAATGCACTCTGATATCACCAAAAGGATTGTGTTAAGGTTAACCGAATCAAGTATATGCAAACTCGCAGGTTTTAACTTTATACAGGAAATCAACAGATCGATAGTGTTTCAGTATACAAACTGTGCTCGGCGAAAACTTGGTGAGGTCTATAACAAGTTCATGCAGTCACACTGGT
This sequence comes from Ariolimax columbianus, assembly GCA_036924085.1. NCBI lineage: Eukaryota > Metazoa > Mollusca > Gastropoda > Stylommatophora > Arionidae > Ariolimax > Ariolimax columbianus. The sequence continues at coordinate 9,508,907 of JAVGWX010000008.1, forward strand.
AGAAAAACATGGACACCAGTCATCAATATATAATTTCGGAGAAATGACAGGGTAAGTGGAAGTTTCATTTCAAACACTCATCGTTCTGCCTTGTGTTACTCTCTTCTATTTTAAGTTTAAGGAGTGAAATACAATATTGACTAGAAGCCTGTGAGAACTAGGGGTTTCTCTGTATTATAACATACACATACACACACACATACATATATACACTCACACACATACACACACACATACATATATACACTCACACACATACACACACACATACATATATACACTCACACACATACATACATATACACACTCACACACACATACATACATATACACACACATACATATACACACTCACACACATACACACACATACATATATACACTCACACACATACACACACATATACATATACACACTCACACACACATACATACATATACACACACATACACATACACACTCACACACATACACACACACAACCCTTCGTAAACCACCTTCCTCCCAGCATTTCACCTCCTAAACATTTCATCCCCCTTGCATTCCCCATCCTAACCCCCTCCCCCTCTCCCTTCCCCATCCTAACCCCCTCCCCCTCTCCATTCCACTTCCTAGCGCTCGCCCCCCCCCCCCCCCCCCATCCCCACACCTACCCACACTATGCGCAAGGCAAACAAACTGTTGCCATGTTAACATAGTTCTCTCTGTCATGTTCCCAAAGACAACTGGGAAAACATATCAAGCCAATAATCACATCGTTTTAATGTTAGTTCAGTCGTGCTCCCCGTAGTTGGAGATTGGAACTATTATCATAAATAATTGCACATTTAATGTCTGTAGTAGACGCTTCACAATAATATAAGTAACTATGAATCACCTACAACAATAAAATAAGTAACTATGAATCATCTACAACAATACCATAAGTAACTATGAATCATCTACAACAATAAAATAAGTAACTATGAATCATCTACAACAATACCATAAGTAACTATGAATCATCTACAACAATAAAATAAGTAACTATGAATCATCTACAACAATACCATAAGTAACTATGAATCATCTACAACAATAAAATAAGTAACTATGTAACTATGAATCATCTACAACAAAAATATAAATAATTATGAATCAGAATTAGTAACAATTCAATAAAGAATCACGTGTAATAAGGAAACATAAACACGAGCACCACTTCACTAATTTAAAAGTAGATCTGTGAGACGATAAAAGAATCGTTAAATGTACCTGTCTGTGAGAGAGAAAAACATTTCTTTAGAACGGAGATCCTTATCCGGAAATTCACAAGTCCCTAGGAGGCGTGTAACTCTATCTCCGTACATGTGGGTGTGTGTGTGTGAGAGATATTTGCCCATTCTCAAATAATGTACCATATAGTCTTATGGTCCTTTGAGCTGTTCTCTTCCTAGGTATCCGTTTGTAGAAATTTAAATGAAGAACCTATTGACATCTTCTTTACAAAACTTGATATGACCTCTTTCATGGACTTCTATTTCTTCTATTTTAACCAACCTCCCCATAACACGGAGAACTGGCATTGTGTACACATCCTCTACTAGTGCGACCTGTTAATCTATCTATCTATCTATCTATCTATCTATCTATATATCTATCTATCTTCTTCTTCTTCTTCTTCTTCTTTTTCGTTCTTAATCTTCCGCTAACAAGCACTGAACAGGGTTTTGCAAGTAGCAGGATGTAGTCCGGAGAACGGAATGCGATCTGTCGCTAGTTTACAGCTTGACTGCTATATTTGCACATATCCGACAATATCCGTCTTCGGCAGGGTTAATTTATCAACAACAAAAATTGTGAATACTTCGTATACTTGAATTACTGGTATTTAAATAGTCATGTTGTTAATGTCTATTGCCAGGTAGCCGAAGGTTATCTGCAGTAGGTAAAAAAAACTTTATGTGGCTTACTAGGCCTGGGGAAAAGTACAAATAATTTGGATAGATTTTTCTGCTTGAATTTTTTACTTTTGTCCGGGCAGCGGCCGTTACGCCTAAGTCAATTTCGATTTAAGTCAATGGATTTTTAACGTGCTCGATATTGTACACGGGAGTCCGATCTCACTAGTCAAAGATCATAAGAATTTTTACCACAAGATCCACGTGAGCAAATCCCGGTCTCCACAGTGATTCGAACCCACGACCTCCAAGGTCATCTTACCTCAAGATATGTCTTAGTTGTTATTTCGAATGCCCACAATGAGTAGGTTTAGTCATCGTTGCGCCCTAAAAAGGACATTAAGTGGCAGGTTGCAGGAGCTTTCCTCACATCACGAGCGTCCTCATGAAGGTGGACCGGGGTCATCCAGACGGTTGTGCTATGCTTGGCGTCATTTGCGTGTCTCTCACTCACTACTATGGGGATCACATCGATCCCACACCTCGTTATCAAGGCTTCCATGAAAATAGCCCGTTTCCACGGAGGGTTGCGGGGAAGCTGTGGTGGAGATCTTGGCCAGTTTATTTTGCTTGACGCTGACTAACATGTCTGATCAGTATGCTTTGCCTGACCCTGACTAACATTGTCTGACCAGTATGTTTTGCCCGACCAGAAGTTAGTCTTCCTTCTCATATGTCTTAGTATAAATAAAAGAATCAACCGAAAATTGTAGTTTATTTTACATTTAGTTGTTGCATTCTTCATTGAACTTAAAATGAGTGAGTCTTGATGCAAAAGTCAAGGTACCACTGTCGGATGTGACGGACTGTATTGTGAACGTTTCTACTGACAATCTGAAATACATGACTGGTGGATGGGGAGTTAAAAGAATAAACTAAAGAGGTGGTTCTCTTATATTATGAGCAGGAATGTGAAGTTATAATGGGTTTCATCGGCAACAGACGTCATTCCAGACATGTTGGGACATGGGGAAGTTCAAGAAATAATGTTTATAATTAAATTGTATATACCTTAATTGCAATTCAGAAAATGTTGAAATTGTTCATATCTATGAAACAATAACATTGTTAATCTTAAGCAATAATATAAGTGTGAAAATACCCAGCCTCTTAACGATCATGAAAGAGTAGAACTTATGCACATTACAATGCATGTAAAAGGTGACTAAATAAGAGTGTGTATGGATCTGGCAGCCACGTCATCTACATATTAAAATCTCATAAACGCTTGTTTATCCTAGAAAACTATCGATTCGCAGCTATTGGTGACATACGTGTGACGCCTGGCGGTCAATCAGAAAATGATTTTTAGTAACTTTGCCGAGATCATTAAAAACGCTTTGGGAGGCTAGTCTACGAGGTTTGACTGACTTCACATTTCAACTCATCAGTTGTTTTTTTTCAGTTGACCCCAAAAGTTGATAGAATAACTTCATCGAAGATGATATCTAGTTCTGTTTATGTATTTCTGAGAAATAGTGATAGAGAACAGTTTATATTCATGTAATGCTTCAATTCAGTTCAGGTGCCATCTCCCCATCGAAGGCGGGCTGCAACGATCCCCACTGTCCTCTGTCTCTTGCCTTGATTGTGCAATCTGTTATGCTTTTGCTGTCTATATATAACCATGTTTTCCTCGCACATATAGCATTGTTTAACTCTGCCTTCTACCAATGCTTTCTGCATTGGTTTCAGAAAAATATCTACCTAATTTCCTTGCTCTGATTACCTGATATCTACTCTTCATTTCTCCTAGACTTTCTGTTGTTTTTTTTTTTTTGTTCCCATTAAATAATGTTCATTCTTCTTTACATCAACAATCTAAAATCATCATTTTTTTTAAACATTGTTTGTTTATTGTCAGCTTTTCTATAACAAATAGTGATGACGAATACACATAATTCATCACTCTCGTCTTTCCCTTGTTAATGACTTGTTCCGATGTCAAAATATGACTCAAAGTGATGAGAACAGTTGACCATTCCTATTCTATTCATGTTTTCTGTTTCACATTATTTATTGTCCATTATTTTATTTCCAAGGCAGGAGAAGCTCTTGACGTGTTTTAGTGTTTGATGATACCTTTCTGTCTCTACAGTATATTTCGAGTTTACGTTACTAATTGTTAGCCTTCGTAGCCTTCATGATATTATTATTGATGTTCAACCGACATGCCGGGATTTTGATCTTTTTATTCAATAATCAATTTCAATCAATCAATCTCTTCCATTGTAGGGTGTATATGTGGTGAGGCCATAATCTCTTCCATTGTAGGGTGTATATGTGATAGGCCCCAATCTCTTCCATTGTAGGGTGTATATGTAATGGGTCCCCAATCTCTTCCATTGTAGGGTGTATATGTGATAGGCCCCCAATCTCTTCCATTGTAGGGTGTATATGTGATAGGCCCCCAATCTCTTCCATTGTAGGGTGTATATGTGATAGGCCCCCAATCTCTTCCATTGTAGGGTGTATATGTGATAGGCCCCCAATCTCTTCCATTGTAGGGTGTATATGTGATAGGACCCCAATATCTTCTATTGTAGGGTATATATGTGGTGAGGCCACAATCTCTTACATTGTAGGTTGCATGTGTGATGGGTCCCCATTCTTTTCCTTGACGGCCATGCGTTATATTAAGTTGCTATACGTCTCTAGTGCCACACACGTCCCTGTTCCGCTGTAACGTGACGATTAATCGCTCTCCCTTCCATCTAGGTCCTCGTGTATTAGAAATGTTTTTTTTTATCCTACTTTCCCGCCGGACACAAACGGTTACGTGCAGCCATTTCGAGAGTTGAAGAGGGGGGAACTAACATTGGGTCATAACTAACATTGAGACATAACTAACATTGGGTCATAACTAACACTGAGACATAACTAACGTTGAGACCTTAATAACATTGAGACATAACTAACATTGGGTCATAACTAACACTGAGACATAACTAGCGTTGAGACCTTAATAACATTGAGACATAACTAAGGTTGAGACCTTACTAACGTTGAGACATAACTAACGTTGAGACCTTACTAACATTGAGACATAACTAACGTTGAGACCTTACTAACATTGCGACATAACTAACGTTGAGACATAACTAACATTGAGACATAACTAACATTGGGTCATAACTAACATTGAGACATAGCTAAATATGAGACATAGCTAAATATGAGACATAGCTAAATATGAGACATAGCTAAATATGAGACATAGCTAAATATGAGACATAGCTAACATTGAGACATAGCTAAATATGAGACATAGCTAACATTGTAAGTAAGCGAAGACGGCGACATCATGAGACTATCCTAGTCCTGAAGATGAAACTTGCGCTGAATTTGGATTATCTTAACTTAACTTAATGTTTTTTATACTGGCTTAGAAGACTAATCAGAGTATGTATACAACCAGTAACGTTTAACTTATTATAGTGTGAATGAAGCTGCGTTGGACATCAATCTCACTCTCTCGTCCCGAGTTACCGGAAAACAGTGGTAAGACATACAAGGCGACTGGAAGTAGCTCAAGATGCAGACACTCTGGTTGTACAATCCCTGAGACCAGGGGTCGCTTGAAACTTGTGGGAGTTGATCTTCCACCGTTTCCTTGACGATTTGAGAGGCGAATGTCGTACCTCTCGACGGCAGCAGCCCCCACGCGTAGACTAGAAGACACTGCTGCTGACCAGCGCCTACATCTCTAGGTCTAGGTGAGAGACCATTAACCCCTGGCCAACTGATTAACCCACGGCTGAGGGGAAATTCCGGTCGTGGCATGCAATGAAAATGGACGCAATTCCCAAGTAGGTCGTGCACACCAACCAAGGACGGTGCGCAATCTGTAGTGACGTCCTATCCAACAACGTGTATTTTATAACACGTAAAGAACATATCATGTTTTCTCCCTATTCCAACGAAAATTACACACACAGGCTTCCCGTGAATAGCGTAGGACGTACTAGAAAATGATCACCACACAACACTGCGCTCTATACGTTAATTGGAACGAACAAACCACTCAAAAATCGCAAACCATGAGAGCAGCTGTTTCTTGGTCGCCATCTTACCGGAACCCGGTAAAAAACTAACATTCCAATTATAGTACAAATGGATAAGGTTTAGTCAACATTTTGAAGTATACCGTTGCCTGTCGTGTGCCGTCTTTTATGCTAGTATAAAATATAGTGATACCAAATCATCCGTTGGAAGAGCAAATATTTTGCTTTGCACGTGCCTTCTGAAAGTAAGCCATCTTCAATCGTAACTCCCATGTTCTTATTGAAAAGATAATATTGATAACAAAACAATGTATAATGTAACGATATATATCTTGAATAGCCAGCAACATTTTAAACAGTTCAGGGCCGGCATTTTGCTGTTTGCAATTTCTTGCATGCTGCCATAATTAATGCAAATTGACACTCTTTTGTGATAGTCAAAGATGGACTTCACGGGGAAGAATCGATTTCAACGTTTGGACATTGGGTTAATTCCCCTGGTGTGCAGAAACTGGTCGTCGAGATGCGAGGAGGTTAGGAATAATGCCAACAGATAGCAGCGAGGAGCCAATTCGTAAAGAGAACTGGGCTTTTTTAACGTGGGCGTTTGCCGGTGTGGGATTATGGGGAGGAGGGGGGTGACATTTTACGGATGTGGCCTTTAAAAATCTGGGCTTCTGTGAATTAAGGCTTCTTGTAATATGGGCTTTCTGGATATAAAATGAAATAAGACGTATGCTTCTACAGATGTGGGAATCGTGGAATGAAGATTTCCTAGAATGTGTCTCTAATGTTGCGGGCTGCTCAGAATGGTGGCTTCGATAAATAAAGGCTTCGGTTGGTATGGTTTCTAAAGATATTGACTTTTATATAGGGTTTAGGGAAGAAAGACTAAAATCAGTCAGGCAAAATATACTGTTAGTCAGGTTCAGGCAAATCTTACTGGACAAGACCCTCACCTTGGCTTCCTCGTAGCCCTTCCTGGAAACGGGATGTTTTCATGGCAGCCTGTCTAATAAAGTGAAGGATCGACGTGATCCACGTAGTAGTGAGCGTCACGCTGATGAAGCCAAGCATAGCACAACCGTCTGAAGGACCCCGGTCCACCTTCATCAGCACGCTCAGGATGTGAGGAAAGCTACGACAGCCAGCTACTTAACGTCCTTTGTAGTAGTAAAAAAAAGTAAGTAAAGTAAAGGATCCCATAGCATTACTGCCGTAGGGGTGTGAGGTGTTAGTGATCTCATATTTCAAAGGCTCGGCTATATGAGGGCGGTAGCCATCTCCTCTCCCTCGCCGCTTTTACTTCCCGGACTGAACCGGGACCCATTTAAGGCTGGGTCGACCCGGGAGCCATTGCGGTCTGAAAAAAACATTACCGCCTCAACTGGGGAATGAACCCAGGACCACTCAGATGCGAAGCCAGAGCGCTAACCACTGCGCTACGCGGCTCCACACGTCCTTATTAGGGCCTACAAAAGAGTAATCCCATTCGTTGTGGGCATTCAACAACAACAACATATATGGTTTCTGGTTTGTAAGAATATGGCTTCTATGGATGTGGGCTTGTATGAATATGGCTTCTATGGATGTGGGCTTATATGAATATGGCTTATAGTGATGTAGGCGTCTTGGGATTTGACTAATTTAGGGCAGCACTTTATGAGCTTAGGCTTCAATGATAAAAATGTGTATTAATATGTTTTCTAATGATGTAAGGCCTTAACATGTTGTGTTAATAATAGTTTAAGTCCTGGCATCTTTATATGTAGGTCTTTATGTATGTGGGATTGTATAATCTGGCTTCTATAGATGTAGTATGTGGAAGTGGGCTTCTGTAGATGTAGAGGTATATGGAAGTGGGCTTCTGTAGATGTAGAGGTATACGGAAGTGGGCTTCTATTGATGTGCTGCATTTTTATCATTTGACTTATATGGATTTTGACTTTTATGCATGTTGGTTTCTATAGATATGGATTGTTATAAATGTGGGACTATATGAATGTGGGTTTCTATGTATGTAGGCCTTTATGGGTGTGGGTTACTATGTATGTAGGCTTTTATGGATGTGGGTGTCTATGAACGTAGGCTTTTATGGATTTGGGTTTCTATCGATGTTGGTTTTTATAATCTGGCACCAACAACCCTACAGACAGCCCAAAAAACTGCTGAAGACTGCAAACAAAGAGGACTGGCTGAATAGATGGGCAATGGGAAATACTGGGAGAGAAATCTACCAACATAAGGCCATCTCAAATCCCAAAGACAACATCAACCTCCTGAAAAGGAGAGACCAAAGCACCATTTTCCGACTTCGCACTCAACACATACAACTTAACAGCCACTTGAACATATTCCAACAAGAACATACTCCAGAGTGCCGGCTGTGCACACATCCCTGTGAAACTATTGAGCACCATCTTTTTGAATGTCCGGCGCTTGTTAGTGTTAGGAAAGAGCTTCTTCCTCCGAGGTCACACAAATGGAACACTCTGTACGGAACTAAACAACAGCTTACAGCCACTTGTAGATACCACTATTTGGCATTGGGCCAAAGGGCAGGAGCCTATAGATGTGGCTTCTATAGATGTGGGGATATCTGGATGTGGACTTTTGTGGATGTGGATTGTATCATTTGTTTTCTAAGGATGCGAGCTTTTGTGAATGTGGATTTCAATGAAAATAAGATTTCATAATGTGGCTTCTACGGATATGGGCTTATCGGGTATCCTTTGCTAAACAATTGTCAACTTGCACACGGAAATATTTACACGTGTTGGGAAAACTAACAAAGAGTTGAACACCTTTTCTTTGTCAACTCCACGAGAGAATCAGAGTGGCAGCATGCCACTCACCAACGCAGACGAGATATAAACTGCATGGTTTCGAGATAGGCCTGTGCCAGGATTTCAAATGTATCAGGCAAAAAGACGTGATTATTTGAAGAATAAATAAACTGTGTTTTGTGGAGAATAGATAGAAAAAGTGTGGCAAGTCTATCAGGGAAATAGATATTATTGTTGAGAACAAACAAAGAAAACGAAGAATTTGCTCCTGAAACATAAAAAATAGAAACTTGCATAATTTTTCCCGGGGCTGAATTCATGCAGAGAAGTCTTCTGGGAGTCTGGGCATTTATCAACTTATACGGAATTTAACGTAGCCAGATAAATACATAATCGGCACAGCCATGTTGTATTATCGTGGTCACGCCTCTACACTGCATAAGAGCTGCATAAGAACATAGGGTCGCAACGGGCACTCTCCGCCCATGTCTATTATGACCTGGTTTCATGAGTTTCGCCCGTGAGTCTCCACGCGCCTTAGCTTCAACTGCTGTTCGTCAATTGCTCTTTGGCCTATCAATCCTTCTCGACCTATGTACAGTGTAATCAATAGTGTGCCTTGTTGTACTTCAGGGTAGTCTACGGGAGCGTATCTTATCAATCTGCAGGTTTACCTAGTTTCCAGCACTGCTGGTGGAAGCCGATCTTCGCCGTTAGCTGGTTTTTCGCATTACATCTGACTTTCGGACCGAGAGAATGCCAAATGGGTTAACTGGAGCATTGTTATCGCGATGACCCACTTAGTCAGAATCACTCAGACTATTTTTTTCGTCCAGCGAAATTGTCGTCTGTCAAGATAAGCCAAGGATAAGACATGAGTTGGTAGCATCTGAGGATGCCTCAAACCTCTAGAGACTGGTGTGGATCTACTGCCCAGCTCATGCTAGTGGTCCAGTCAATGAATGAGCTGCCATCCTGGGCTCGCAAGCACCTATTGTGGGCATATAAGAAATTGAAAGCAGTGCCATCTTGAAGTTAATTAATCCTCGCTGGAGTATATTAATATTGTAATAGATGAATCAGTACACACAGGGTACAGATCTTCGAAATCAGTAAAGGATATAGCGGAATGGGGAACGAGAGAGGAATGTGTACAACCAGCGAGCAACAGGAACCCTCACTATCCAGACCCTTCCCCATTTACACCAGCAAACTGCAATCTTCCGCATGAGAACGGGCCACAGTAGACTACTGGGCCACTTATATCGGCTCAAAACCTCCCAAACAAATGAATGTCCACGTGGGACAGGGTCCAGACCCCAGAACACGTACATCAAGAATAGCCAAGTGGGACAGGAGTCCAGGCACCTGAACACGTACTCCAAGAATGTCTATGTGGGACAGGAGTCCAGAACCCTGAACACGTACTTCAAGAATGTCCCTGTGGGACAGGAGTCCAGACACCTGAACACCTACTCCAAGAATGTCTATGTGGGACAGGAGTCCAGACCCCTGAACACGTACTCAAGAATGTATATGTGGGACAGGAGTCCAGACCCATGAACACGTACTTCATGAAAGTCCCTGTGGGACAGGAGTCCAGACACCTGAACACGTACTCCAAGAATGTCTATATAGGACAGTAGTTCAGACCCCTGAACACGTACTTCAAGAACGGCCATATGGGACAGGAGTCCAGACCCCTGAACACGTACTTCAAGAATGTCCCTGTGGGACAGGGCCCAGACCCCTGAAGACGTACATCAAGAATGCCCGGCCTACGAAGAACTTAAATGCCAGACCTGGTCAGATGGACTAGAACTGAGACAAAAACTATGGAGTCACATCTCAGACATGACTGTGGACTTCATCCTGGCAACAGGGCTGACGATTTGACATGATCAGAAAAACCCGATCTTAGAAGAAGAAGCTGAGATATCTACGGGTATGCATAAAGTGCAATGTGGTCGATTCTTAAAAACAGAACAGAACAGAACACACAAAAATAGATTGACCAGAGTTGGACTCTAGAATGTCAAAGTAAGGCCACTGTAACTTTCCAAGGAAGTCGTATAAAAAGGCTACAGGAAGGTTATGCGTGGAGCTAGCAAACTCACCGTGGGAAAACTACTATTATTGATACAATCACTACAAAGTTCTGGAAAGCTATCTGTAATGGTGACACTATGTTAGAACGAAAGACGAAATGAAATAGAATGAAAAATGATTGATTTTTATAGCGTCATAATGGTAGAGTATTTACTGCGCACGGCAAAAATTGTGGGTTTGATCCTCGTTTTCTACACTGCCAAGTTAATCCCACTGTTAATATGAGCCTAGACTACAACAAGAAACAAAACTGGCCACCGCACATCTTAATAAAGCTGTGCAATAAAGTCAATAACACATTGTCTGCTATTGGACGACTTTTTAAACCTGACAGCTTCTAGGGAACCAGAGCCTATTTATGTTTTCTGTTATTGTTTTTGTTTGCCTGCGTTTTTGAATGGTCAGTTTTTACATTCTACCATTTAAATAAACACTGATACCAATCGGTAGCCACATCAAATAAATATAAAGAACTATTTTACAACCCATTGAACGTACAGGAGTGCTAGGTAGAGGAAGAACAGCATCTACAAAACAAATTCAGAATATAAGAAAAAGAAATATAATGGTACGAGAAGATTTCAGATTCAGAACGTGTTAGAAAAACATACGTAGATTCTCAGCAAATAACTGTGTCTCTGTAGATTAGCCTGAATACAGAATGATTACAAGCAATTGTGTGTACCTGAACTGAGAACAAGAAATAACACGCGAAAACAAATGTTCATACACTATACAAGTATGAAGCTTAGTTTTATCTTGAGACAGGATACTGGAACAGCACAGGGGCAATTTCGTGAATCTTTTAACACTGTTTGATTACAAATTTGTGAGAATAGAGGACAGTAAGTATCCGGTTAAAACGACAAACACGGTATCTACATAATTCACCAAGTCTTAAATGGGCTGGTAGATGCCACAATTTCCCCGGTGTAAGCCAAAGCAAGAAAGTTGGATCCACAGTCTGTGGCGGGAATCTGACCGTGCAAGTCTTGAGGGACAACAATTATGGCCGGCTGCAAGTGAACATCGCTAGGACGTAGAGCTTTCTATAATGGCTTGGGTAATTGCGTTTACAATTCGGCTAGCGTTATACGGATATTGCTTTCAGATGGAGACCCTTGCCTTATAAAGCTGTATGTTAATTCATCTGTGTATTTGCTGTTTAGATGTTCCCGTCGTCTTTATTGTGTGTTCATTCTTGAATATTTAACACATCGTGCAGCGCTGTTTAGATCTCGTTTTAGACAAATGTATTTCTACACCGAGAGATAGACAGACGTACAGAATGAGTGAGAGGGCGTAGTGATATGCATACAGTCAGGGAGGGGAAAACACAGTTAAGTGATCAACTAAATTGGACCGGAAGGAGCATAAGACAAGACTACCACGTTTATGGTGGACATATATACTGATGTTTGAGAACGGACTACGACTAAGGTGAAAAAGAAGACAATTATATGTTTAAAAGAATAATTTTTTTAAATCGAATAGATAGAAAACAAGTGTAATTGGAGATTGACTGGAGAACAGCACTGACGTTGCTGCAAAGGTGAATAAAGATTGTCTGGAGTGGCTGTAAAGCTGAACAAAGATTGTCTGGAGTGGCTGCAAAGCTGAATAAAGATTGTCTGGAGTGGCTGTAAAGCTGAACAAAGATTGTCTGGAGTGGCTGCAAAGCTGAACAAAGATTGTCTGGAGTGGCTGCAAAGCTGAAAAAAGGTTCTCTGGAGTGGCTGCAAAGCTGAACAAAAATGGTCTGGAGTCGCTGCAAAGCTGAACAAAAATGGTCTTGATTCGCTGCAAGGCTGAACAAAAATGGTCTGGAGTCGCTGCAAAGCTGAACAAAAATGGTCTTGATTCGCTGCAAGGCTGAACAAAAATGGTCTGGAGTCGCTGCAAAGCTGAACAAAGATTGTCTGGAGTCGCTGCAAAGCTGAATAAAGATTGTCTGGAGTGGCTGCAAAGCTGAACAAAGATTGTCTGGAGTGGCTGCAAAGCTGAATAAAGATTGTCTGGAGTGGCTGCAAAGCTGAATAAAGATTGTCTGGAGTGGCTGCAAAGCTGAACAAAGAGTGTCTGGAGTCGCTGCAAAGCTGAATAAAGATTGTCTGGAGTGGCTGTAAAGCTGAACAAAGATTGTCTGGAGTGGCTGCAAAGCTGAATAAAGATTGTCTGGAGTGGCTGCAAAGCTGAATAAAGATTGTCTGGAGTGGCTGCAAAGCTGAATAAAGATTGTCTGGAGTGGCTGCAAAGCTGAACAAAGATTGTCTGGAGTGGCTGCAAAGCTGAATAAAGATTGTCTGGAGTGGCTGCAAAGCTGAATAAAGATTGTCTGGAGTGGCTGCAAAGCTGAATAAAGATTGTCTGGAGTGGCTGCAAAGCTGAACAAAGATTGTCTGGAGTCGCTGCAAAGCTGAAAAAAGGTTCTCTGGAGTGGCTGCAAAGCTGAACAAAAATGGTCTGGAGTCGCTGCAAAGCTGAACAAAAATGGTCTTGATTCGCTGCAAGGCTGAACAAAAATGGTCTGGAGTCGCTGCAAAGCTGAATAAAGATTTATTGGAAAACGGCACAGATAAGCTGCAAAAGCTGAATAAAGATTGTCTGGAGTCGCTGCAAAGCTGAATAAAGATTGTCTGGAGTGGCTGCAAAGCTGAATAAAGATTGTCTGGAGTGGCTGCAAAGCTGAATAAAGATTGTCTGGAGTGGCTGCAAAGCTGAATAAAGATTGTCTGGAGTGGCTGCAAAGCTGAACAAAGATTGTCTGGAGTGGCTGCAAAGCTGAATAAAGATTGTCTGGAGTCGCTGCAAAGCTGAATAAAGATTGTCTGGAGTGGCTGCAAAGCTGAATAAAGATTGTCTGGAGTGGCTGCAAAGCTGAACAAAGATTGTCTGGAGTCGCTGCAAAGCTGGAAAGAGGTTCTCTGGAGTGGCTGCAAAGCTGAACAAAAATGGTCTGGAGTCGCTGCAAAGCTGAACAAAAATGGTCTTGATTCGCTGCAAGGCTGAACAAAAATGGTCTGGAGTGGCTGCAAAGCTGAACAAAGATTGTCTGGAGTGGCTGCAAAGCTGAATAAAGATTGTCTGGAGTCGCTGCAAAGCTGAATAAAGATTGTCTGGAGTGGCTGCAAAGCTGAATAAAGATTGTCTGGAGTGGCTGCAAAGCTGAACAAAGATTGTCTGGAGTCGCTGCAAAGCTGGAAAGAGGTTCTCTGGAGTGGCTGCAAAGCTGAACAAAAATGGTCTGGAGTCGCTGCAAAGCTGAACAAAAATGGTCTTGATTCGCTGCAAGGCTGAACAAAAATGGTCTGGAGTCGCTGCAAAGCTGAACAAAGATTGTCTGGAGTCGCTGCAAAGCTGAATAAAGATTTATTGGAAAACGGCACTGATAAGCTGCAAAGCTGAATAAAGTTTGTCTGGAGTGGCTGCAAAGCTGAATAATAAAGATTGACTGGAGAACAGTACTGATTTCTAAGCAAAGCTTAATAAAGATTATTTTACATTTCTAGCATGTTTTAAGAAAAGGAAATTAACAAGACATTTCAACAACTGACATTAAATATATATACGAGGCGTGTTCAAATGGAACAAGGCCTAACTGTACCAAGCGAACATATGTACGAGGTACATGATGACGTCACTTTTGTTGTGAAAAGCACATACCAACCGTCAAGTTTGCAAAATGCCATTATCCTCCAATTCATAGGTTCCTCAACAGCCCGTTGAAAATATGGCGGGTATGATACGGAATCCGTCCAGATTTGATCATCGAGCGGTGATTCGGTTTCTAACAGCTAAAGGATGTCGACCAGTTGACATTCATAGCAGAATGCAGGCAGTGTATGGTAGCAAAAGTGTGTCGAAGACAACCGCGAGTAACTGGACAACAATGTTTAAAGAAGGACGTGAGTTAAAGAAAGATCTTCCGAGACCAGGTCAGGCGCATATTGTTGTGTCAGAAGATGCCATCGCCAAAATTGATGCAGCAATTCGCGTAGACCGTCGCCGGAGCTTACGTTTGCCACACTTGTGTCACCATACACTACCTGCATTTTGCGATGAATGTCAACTGGTCGACATCCTTCAACTGTTAGAAAACGAATCACCACTCGCTGATCAACTCTGGGCGGATTCCGTATCACACCCCCAATGTTTTCAACGGTCTGCTGAGGAAACTATGAGTCAAAGGATAATGAAATTGTGCAAATTTAGCGGTTGGTATGTGCTGTTCACATTAGAAGTGATGTCATCGTGCGCATCGTAAGTATGTTCACGTGTTGCAGTTAGGTCCGGTTTCATTTGAACACGTCTCGTATAAATAAATATATATATATATATATATATATATATATATATATATATATATATATATATATATATATATATATATGTGTGTGTGTGTGTGCGTGTGTGTGTGTGTGGGTGTGTTACACCCAATTCGTGTGAAACTGTCAACTTCATGAATTGACCTATTGCCAATTTCTCGCATTATGAACCTCACTGAACGTAACGTAAACTGTGTGCTGAGCACAAAGGTTGCATCTTGTAATCCAATCTCATAACTCTGGCCGTTTGTCACCTGTTGTCGGTCACACTATCACGTCTCCGTTTACATGTCCCTGTACCACTTCATCCTTGGCATCCAATTATATTATCAATATTCACAAATCTCGCCTTGGAAAATTATAAATCCTAAGGTCGCTGGTTCGAATCCGAGAGAATAGGTTTGCTCTTTCAAGGTTCTATGATAAAACCTTTGCAATTTCTTTCTTTCAATTTAAAAATCATTAATGAAGACTTCAGATTGGTTTCAGAATTGAATTATTTTTATACATTGGATATTTTATGTGTGGTTTACGAGATCTTTTCTGTATTCTATGAGCAAGAAGTAAAATCAATAAAGTCCAAGATAAAATAAAGATTCAAGTCATACCAAACTTATGTGCAGATACTGATAACAAAGCAGTAATGTTGCTTATGAAAGCAAGACAAAAAGCATGCAAAACGAGAGGGTATGTAAGCAAAATAATCAATAAATACAAACAAACTTAGAGAAACGGTCACCGACAAAGTCTATGTTAAGAAAACTGCCGAGAGCTCTGCTAGACTGTCCACAGATATTAAATCAGCCGAAAAACAATGGACAACGTTTAAAAGTAATGTTCAAGACCGATGAAAACAGTGGGGTGAAGCGACGAAGTCAAAAGAGCTACCAAAGAGAAGAAGAATAGATACAAAGCATGGGCATTAACAAATAATAGCAAGACTGTGTCGACTATCAGGTAGCAAGAAAGCACGCAAAGTTGGTAATTATGGAAGCCAAATCTAAATCTTGGAAACTTCTTAATTTGGATTTTAAAAATGCAACAAGAAATCTCTACATGAAAATCAAAAGTATGAAAGGCAAAGATGATTGTTACAATCCAATAGAAATTAGTAACGACAATAATGGAATCGTAATACACGACCCTCAATTAGTCCTGAACAGATGGTAGCAAAATTTACCAACAACTGGGATCAATGACAAACAAGATACCAAAGTTAACCTAAGCAAGAAGTTAGAACCAAACATCAGACTTTCAGAAATTAGAAATGCTGTAGAAGCTACGTCACCTAGAAAATGTTCAGGGCATAATGAAATTTCTGTTGGATTAATTAAAGCAGCCGATAAGGTAAGCATATTGTGGCTACAAAGATTACATAACCTAGTATTGACCACATAGGAAATGCCAGAAGATTGAAGTAATGCAATTATAATTCAAATATGGAAAAAAAAGGTAGCAAAAGAAACTGCACAAAATACAGAGTAATATCGCTCCTGAGCCACGTCACAAAATATTTTGTAAAATCAGAAAAAAAGTCATCACATGCTTCATTGTGTAAGGAGAGCGTACATATTTGGGGGAAGACCGCACGATAATGCGGCTCTGCATTTGTCATTCTACCCCTACGTGAAACATCAAGGATGGATCTTAGGTACCGTAGATGGAAGGTCCAAAGCCTTTGCTTCTGTTTCGCATTTGTAGCAAGTCTTACTGCCATGTTGGGACATACTGGTTTCACATACATCGTAGACCATGGCCTTGATCATTTTTGGTAAGATTTGGGTATTGCCAAAAGACACGTGAGACGGGCAAATAAACCAGCATCTTCGCTTATGCCAATTTACAATCAGATGATCATCGACAGCGTCTAGAGAAGGCGTTGATGACGTACCACCAGCCACGTAAACTAGTACACATCTGCCAAATCATCAATATCAACAGTAACTACTGATGTGGCACTATTTCCTGTCCTAACACATTTGTTTCCTTTTGACTTGTTGAGAGACCAAAATATGTGAACGCCTGTAAGAAACCGATCTATCAAGCAATGATGTGCCTGGTGACTGGGTGACAATGGCAGCAGCATCCGCAAATAGCAGGCCATTAACTGTCACCTTCCTGATCTTGGTGTTGGCCTTGGGCGTCGCATGATTAAATAGCCGATTATTGGATCTCGTGTGAAGGTAAATTCCTTTCGTTGTGTCATACCAAAAGTAGGCTTCAGCGGGCGAGCAATAAAGATTTATAATAGTGCCGTGCCCAGGACGCAGCCTTATTTGACACCACCGTGAATGCGCAACGGTTGCGATATATTACCATCAAATTGAACTGTTCTTTTCATGGCCTCCTGGAACGGTATTATTGGCTGCAGCAATTTATTAGGGCAATCAAAATTTATGAAGATTTTGAAAAGTCCCTCCATGCTAACCAATCAAAAGCCTTTGTCAGGTCAATGAAGACGATATGGAATGGGTTATTCTACTCGTGTGACTTTTCCTTAAGTACTGACGGACTTGAAACATCTGACAGACTTGAAACATCTGACAGACTTGAAACATCTGATGGACTTGAAACATCTGACAGACTTGAAACGTCTGACAGACTTGAAACATCTGACAGACTTGAAACATCTGATGGACTTGAAACATCTGACAGACTTGAAACATCTGACAGACTTGAAACATCTGATGGACTTGAAACATCTGACAGACTTGAAACGTCTGACAGACTTGAAACATCTGACAGACTTGAAACATCTGATGGACTTGAAACATCTGACAGACTTGAAACATCTGACAGACTTGAAACATCTGACAGACGTGAAACATCTGACAGAACAAGAGTCGTCAACCATTTTCACCACGTATTTTGCCAACTTTATAACTGCCAAGACACATATGTTTCTGTTTCTAAGACATGACGTCATTGCACTCCGGGCATACCCATAGGTGCTCAGTCTCTCTCATCAAATGGCGTAAGGTATGGATGCTGATGGTCCCTGTAGCTCGCTGGTTGTACACTCTCCTGCGCCGTCCTCTCATCCGCCCCACTCCACTTGAACCTCGTTTAATGTCGAAACTTTGCAGTCTGTGGATTGCTGCTTTATCTATTGCGATGTCCTCATCCAGCAGGCGGTCATTGATTGATTTCAAAATGTCACTTCTATCCATTACTAATGTGCCCATGATGGGATCTTGTGAAGCCAAGATGACAGCTCTTTCATTGCCCTGACCCCCAACTTAACCAGGACAGTAGATCCATGTCAACCCCTAGAGGTATGAACCCTCAACATCTGCTATCCACTCGTACCCACGCCATCCCTTCTGTACTTTCTGAAGGACGGCTTGCGCGTCTGTCACGATGACTGCCCTTGTTATAAAAGTCTCAGATATCCATTTCAGTGATGGTGTTACTGCTTCCGTCTCCATTCTCATACTGGAGGTTGTTGCCAAGACACAAGAGTCCACGAATCGTGACCAGCGTCGATTGTAGAGTTGAAGTCACTTAGTAGAATAAGTTCATCTTGACTGTATGCGTCTAGTGATTTAGGATACATTTTCGTAAAACATCTTTGAGTAAAAGGTAGGAAAACATGCGCTGCAAGGGTGCATCACTTCAGGTGGGATGCAAAATGCAGACTGAGTGTAAGCAGGCGTTCTTAATTTGTTTTCGACTAGTTCAACCATCTGTATTTACAGCCCTATCCCCGCAAAGCCTATTCTATCTTCTCTCTTTTCGCTGTGATCCTTTCATTGCCAGTAGATAATGATATTTAACCTTGGCTTATTTGGAATCCTGGTTTTCAAAACAGGCATGGTAATGTCTGTTGACTAATGTCTAACGGCTGTATGTAGTAGATATTTTACAACTTCCTGCGTCTTACTAGGCCTGGGAAAGATACAAATAATCTGAGCAGATTTGTAACTAGAATTTGTGTCCGGACAGCAACAGTTAAGCCTACTCTTTTCGATTTCAAACTGCCAAGGTATTTTTAACGTGCTCGACAATGAACATGGCAGTCCGATCTCACTACCCAGAGATCAGGGGTCCGATCTCACTATTCAGAGATCAGGGGTCCGATCTCGCTACCCAGAGATCAGGGTCCGATCTCACTACCCATAGATCAGGGATCCGATCTCACTACACGTAGATCAGGGTTACGATATCACTACCCAGAGATCAGGGTCCGATCTCACTACCCAGAGATCAGGGGTCCGATCTCACTACCCAGAGATCAGGGGGAATTTTTACCAGAAAATTCACGTGAAAAAATCACAACCATGATTTGAACCCGCAACCTCCGGCACTCGGCGCGCACACCTTATCTCGAGACCACTGAGCCCCCACATTTAATCTTTCTGACTAATAACCCTGAACCCGCTAACCGAGTTTCCTGACTAATAACCCTGAGCCCGCTAACCAAGCTTCCTGACTAATAACCCCGAGCCTGCTAACCAAGGTTCCTGACTAATAACCCTGAGCCCACAAACCGAGCTTCCTGACTAATAACCCTGAGCCCGCTAACCGAGCTTCCTGAATAATAACCCTGAGCCCGCTAACCGAGCTTCCTGACTAATAACCCTGAGCCCGCTAACCGAGCTTCCTGACTAATAACCCTGAGCCCGCTAACTGAACTTCCTGACTAATAACCCCGAGCCCGCTAACAGAGCTTCCTGACTAATAACCCCGAGCCCGCTAACCGAGCTTCCTGACTAATAACCCCGAGCTCGCTAACTGAACTTCCTGACTAATAACCCCGAGCCCGCTAACTGAACTTCCTGACTAATAACCCCGAGCCCGCTAACTGAACTTCCTGACTAATAACCCCGAGCCCGCTAACTGAACTTCCTGACTAATAACCCCGAGCCCGCTAACTGAACTTCCTGACTAATAATCCTGAGCCCGCTAACCGAGCTTCCTGACTAATAACCCTGAGCCCGCTAACCGAGCTTCCTGACTAATAACCCTGAGCCCGCTAACCGAGCTTCCTGACTAATAACCCTGAGCCCGCTAACCGAGCTTCCTGACTAATAACCATGAACCCGCTAACCGAGTTTCTTAAAGTGCTGCAATATCCACCGCAGGTCGTTTGAACTCGTCATTAAGAAGAGACCAGTCAGACAGACCAGTCAGCATGTTACGGACCTTCCAACATCCCACTTTAACTGTTGGCTGCACGTGTTGTCTTGAATCCGCCAGGTGAAGCTGGAGGTTCTCTCAGGTGGCAAGCGTGTGCATCTTTCTAAGGAGAACAAATTGTTGTTTGTCCAGCAAGTGCCGACTCTTCGCGTGGTTTATTGATCCAGGGTAATTACATTAACCAATATAGCCAGGAGTCAGCGACGTCGCAGGAGTTGTCAGAATAGCCGTTATATCACACGAGAGACACAAGCTCCGGATTGATGTCTCAGGGTTTACTCCAGAAGCCTTTTCTGTGAACAGGTGTTCAGCAAGTCATCATGGAAGGGGTTAGGGTGGGGTTGTAAAGTGCTTAGGGTGGGGTTGTAAAGTGCTTAGGGTGGGGTTGTAAAGTGCTTATAGACGTGCATCTTGTAGAGATATAGAATCCTACAGATGGCTCGAGATATGCACATTCAGACAAACATACATATAATCAGAGAGCGGGGGAGAGCTGGAGGGAGGGGGAGAGAGGGGTATATGTACAACTTTGACGAGACGAAACGAGCTCACTCATTGCGGCACACTGCAGCATACCCAGCTGTTTACGGGTAACTGGCTTCGAGTTATTGAAGATAGACCGGGCCAGTAGTGTGTATAACCAACGAGCTACGATAGCTGTCAGCGGACACGTCTCCCGCAATTTACTAACAAAGACTGCGGCTGAAGATGAAGTAGTGAATGACGTAATGGTAACCAATGACTCATATATGTCTGCTTACATCAGTGTCAGTGACCAATAACTGACCAGGACCAAATCATGTCTCCACGTGGAGGCACTGGAAGCATTACAACTACGCAGCCTGGCTAAGAGATTAGCGATCGAAGAGGGAAGGCAAACCCGGTACCAACAATGCCGTTCTTAAATTGGATGTGTCGGCACAGATATCGCAGTCTTGCTGTAAACTACGACAAAGCATCACAAACATAATTTCCAAGACGAACGCCGAAGAAAAAGAAGAAAGAGAGGAAGAAGACGGAGAAGAAGAAGAAGAAGAAGAAGAAGAAGAAGAAGAAGAAGAAGAAGAAGAAGACTGACAAACACAGGCCATTTATAAATGTGTTATACATGGTGTTCAGCAATTTAGGTTCTACAAACAAGTTGTCTCTCCGATAAGATCCAAGGGCTACTTACTGGAGATGAAAAAATTTAATCGATGCACATACATGTATGTCGTAAAAGACGACTAAACAGAGTTGAGCATAGGGCTAGCAAATGCATAGCATAAAACATATTGCAACAGAAAACAGCCGTGGAAAAATAGGCAAAATGCTATGGAACGGGCTTCATGAATGAGTTCAACAGTAGTGTCGAACGTATACTGTGGCTAGAGTGAAAGAGAGACAAGACAAGAAGAACAAGAAGTCATTTGTACATCTATCCCTCCAACTTTCCCTCTCTTTACCCGCCTATCATCAAGTCACCTGTCTATTCTTCCTTCAGACACTCATAGAGACATAATAATGTAATCCTTGTTCTTCCTTAATTGCAATCGTATCTCACATTATTATTCTGTCTTTTCTCTATCTTTTGTGTTTCTATTATTCCAGATCTTCGTGTCGCTACTCCGATCTCGTTGTTCCTAGAATTAACAAATAAATAAAGTACAATTTCCGCCCAGCCCATCATGAAACCCCGCTTCTCTGGGCATGAGGAACTACCGACCTCGGCTCAAATTGGACATTTATCGGGACCACCAACCCCTGATGGCATTTTCTAGTCTCCGCTATTATCTCCTAGTAGCGTCCAAATTAGCACGTACGGTTTGTCGGTTACCGCATAATTTGATTCAAACTTCCTGTCTGTATTTGTTCTTGTTTAACTCCTCTGTTATATTCAGCTCTTGTTTATGTGAACGTTCTCTTGGTCTGACAATTCTCTCGTTTAGAGCCAGGCATCAGTATACAAAAACCCATCACTTCAGTTACTGTGAAAGACTATCTCTACAAACACCAAACTCACCACAAGTTCAGAAGTTTACACTCTAAACTTGTGCTCGTAAAGTGGATTATTATCTGTAAACAAATATGTACAGTTTATTTTTTTAAACGACGTTAATTAAGCATGCAATATCTTCTTCTTCATCTTTGTTCTTCGCTCTCAAATAACCTTATATATTTCCATCATAAACCTTGGCCATCCTTCCAAGGTTTCGCTCGTTCCCATACAGTTTAACTTGCAATTCGGTTGGGAAGGACTAGGGTCTGGACTTTCTCAGCATTAGTTAAACCTTCGTGACTTAGTTTTATCATAATCAAACCGTTGACCTTCGTGACTTGGGTTTATCATAATCAAACCGTTGACCTTCGTGACTTGTGTTTATCATAATCAAACCGTTGACCTTCGTGACTTGGGTTTATCATAATCAAACCGTTGACCTTCGTGACTTGGGTTTATCATAATCAAACCGTTGACCTTCATGACTTAGTTTGATCATTTCAAACCGCTAACCTTCGTGACTTAGTTTTATCATAATCAAACCGTTGACCTTCGTGACTTATTTTATCATAATCAAACCGTTGACCTTTGTGACTTAGTTTTATCATAATCAAACCGTTGACCTTCGTGACGTAGTTTGATCATTTCAAACCGCTAACCTTAGTGACTTAGTTTGATCATATCTAACCTTTGACTTTCCTGACTTAGTTTTACCATTTCTACCGTTGCATTTAAAATTAGAGTATTAAGATCTGGAATGTCAGCCTTGAACTCCCTGCACAAAGTCTAGTCCCAGCAGAGACTCTATCTGGAATGTCAGCATTGAACTCCCTGCACAAAGTCTAGACCCAGCAGAGACTCTATCTGGAATGTCAGCCTTGAACTCCCTGCACAAAGTCTAGACCCAGCAGAGACTCTATCTGGAATGTCAGCCTTGGACTCCCTGCACAAAGTCTAGACCCAGCAAAGACTCTATCTGGAAACCAAGCTGGACCTATATGCACCATTTGCCATCCCAGTCCTTTTGCCTGGTTCCGAAACACGCACGGTCTTACGAGATCAGGTGGGCTTGAGACGTACAAAACCACGCGTCCTTGGAGTCCGTTAGTATAATCTAGTCCCCAACACTGAGATAGCGCAGCGGACAGAATTTTCTTCCTCTCCTTCTTCTTCTCCTTTGCACGCTGTCAGACATTGACTTGAATTTATTCAAACACAACAGCGGTCATCCTGATGCTGTCGACACTGCCATAGAGCTTGTTTAGTGTTGGCACTGGTGATGGCCACATGTCCTTTATCTTGTCCTCGTATGTCGCAATGTTACAGCAGAGGTCCAGCGATCATGTTCCCAGTACCACAGGTGCATTCGTCAGTAGCACCTATTTTCTGTGTTTGGACAAAAACTCGAGAACCTTAATTCAATGATAGATAGATTCATATATCCATGGAAATCACACGTGGAAACGACTCATGGAGTTCTTCCCAAGGGCGCCCACGCAACACCTGGCTGAACCATATCGCCTGTACCCCATCTGCTCTGAACTCTGACATCAACCTAGTTCATGGACGGTTGTCCGTAAATTTCGTGATGGCATGTCGGCCCTCATACTGAATTATGGTGAACTTTCTGCAGCATTCCCAGCCATAAATGGAGTCAAACAAGGCGGTGTGCTGGCCCCAACACTTTTTAGCATGGTATTTGCAGCTATGCTTTCTGATACAACACGTGACTGTGACACTGGCATACAGATCAGATACCGGATAATGGGCAACTGTTCCCTCTGAGGTGCCTAAAAACCCTCACTAAAGTGAAAGAAACAACTATCTCAGATCTCCTCTTTGCCGACAACTGCCCAATTAAAACGTGATCAGAATAGGACATGCAAGCAGCCATGAATGCGTTCTCCACTACATGCACTAATATTAGTCTTACTGTAAACACCAAGAAAACGGAGGTAATGTTTCTACCTGCCACTGGGGAGCCCTACCCCCAACAAAACGTCACTGTACAAGGGCATCGTCTAAAAGCAGTTGATAGCTTTACCTATCTTGGCAGTAACCTTACCAGAGAAGGAAATATTGACTCTGAAGTCCACAACAGGATTTCCAAGGCGCGTGTTACTTTCGGAAGACTACGAGCAAACATTTGGGACCGGCAAAGAATCAGTGTTGCCTGCAGGATAAGCGTGTATCGTGCGGTTGTGCTTATCACCCTTCTGTTCGCATGCAAAACATGGACAGTCTATAGCAGGCATGTTATTTCCATATAAACTGTTTCAGCAGACTTCTCAGGATCGGTTGGCAGGATCAAGTGCCCATCAGGATTGGTTGGAAGGATCGAGTGGCCCTTGGGATTGGTTGGCAGGATTGAGTGCCAATCAGGATTGGTTGGCAGGATCGAGTGGTCCTCTGGATTGGTTAGCAGGATCGAGTGGCCCTCGGGATTGGTTGGCAGGATCGATTAGCCCTCAGGATTGGTTGGCAGGATCGAGTTTCCCTCAGGATTGGTTGGCAGGATCGAGAGCCCATCAGGATTGGTTTGCAGGATCGAGTGGCCCTAAGGATCGGTTAGCAGAATAGAGTGCCCCTCAGGATCGGTTAACAGGATAGAGTGGCCCTCATGATCGGTTGGCAGGATAGAGTGCCTCTCAGTATCGGTTGGCAGGATCGAGTTCCCAACTCTGTAGTCCTCAGCAGGAGAAGACTCTGGCATCCCTACGCTGCTGCACAGAGCCCAGATCAGATTAATTGGGCATGTTGTTCGCATGTCAGATGAGCTCGTCCATAAACAACTGTTTTTACGGTGATCTGATGGCAGGACAGCGCCCGCTGGAAGGATAAAAGAAATAATACAAAGACACCGTAAAGGTTTCTTAGAATAGTTTTTCCATTGATGTTTTTCCTGTGAGCTACTTTCTCCGAACCGCTCAGCCTTGAGCACTGTCATCACACATGGTGCTTCCACTGATGATAACAGGACTATTTCGGAGGCGCAGGAAAATAGAGCTGCACGTAAGGAAAGAATGCAAGACGGTCCAAATGCTGTTCATGTGTGTTCTACATCTGGAAGAGTTTGTCACGCTCAGATCGGACTGTACAGTCATATGCAGTCACATGTGAGTAAATATGCCTAACGCTGTCGCCATCGTCGCTTGCGATAGGCAACTAACTAACTCATGAACGGTCAGCGCGACTCGCTCTGGTTGTCTAGACCGATTACTTGACTTCACGTTGACCATTTACAGTCAACTTGAGTAGCACCAATCACTACCCTACGATATCTTGTTATTTAGCTAAATTGTGATTTATAAATTAACTTTGTGTTTATAGATAATTCAAATCTGTATCTTTA
Organism: Ariolimax columbianus; assembly: GCA_036924085.1. Classification (NCBI taxonomy): domain Eukaryota; kingdom Metazoa; phylum Mollusca; class Gastropoda; order Stylommatophora; family Arionidae; genus Ariolimax; species Ariolimax columbianus. The sequence continues at coordinate 9,534,541 of JAVGWX010000008.1, forward strand.
AAATAAAATAAAAGAACCTAAGTTTTGTTTGAATTACTTTTTTTTTTTTTAACCAGGAATTACATAATATCACAGTTCTTGTCTTGGACATTAAGACAAGATGTTAACAAGATGTTAATTAGGTTTGACTGTAAAGGGTTGATGTTCTCTTGTTCTTACTAGTAAACATTACTGTCATAAAATTTCATAGAAAATTTGTATCAAATAAACACTGTGAAAACCTTAAACAACATTTATAAATGAAAACTAATCTAGTTGCAAGAACAGACTGACTGATCGGCATTTAAGTGGCATCTGTTTCGGATTTGCGCTATTTTTTATCGCCACTGGTGCCGAAAAACGCCGTAAGAGCGAAGAGTGCGCCAAAAGTGTAAAGTGCGGTTGTAATAGAGAAGTACTGCAAAACGAAGCGTTGTGTTGTAAAATGAACTGCATTAAAGTGCTGTTCGCCTGATACAATTTGTCTATACATTGTTCGAGTGCCCATGATCTTTGTTTTGTTTTATCCATGCTATATATTTAGAATGGGTACACACGCACGCATACACACTAACACACACACACACAAACACTCACACAAAATCAATGTGTTTGCATTTTTTATGGCTCTTCGGTTGAGGACAAGCCATCTAAGTTATCATTTTTGGCGAGAGAAAAAAAATGTTAAGTTGAAAAGGGTTGCCAGATTGGCTATTTAACAATCAAGTTAAAGAAATTTGACCTTTTTCTGTTGTTTCGCCTCAGAATTTGTGTTTGGTTTGTATTAGTCTTTTTGGGTAGTCCCTTTGCGTCGTGTCCCTTTGCGGCTTTTTTATTTTGCATGTCAAGTTTTTCTAACTCTAAATGTATCTCGTAATCTCACTCGTTCTGATACTCTATCTCGATCAAGGTAAGCAATTGTCAGATCAATAAAGGCATTAGCAGAATCGTTCTTCTCAAAGATGTGATGAGGGTAGGCGAATGAGAACAAACATATGGTTTTGGTGAGAACAAATCCATGAATTTCACTTCATCGCCAAAAAGATCAAAGATTTGACATCTAATAAATGTTATGGTTGGGAGATATCTCAGTGGTGACTTATATCTAGCTTTGTGGGAATTAAAGTCTATGCAACCTTGCTTGGCTTTATAAACCAGTGTTTGGCTTTATTTCTCTCACGTTTTTTGCATAGCGGTTTTTTTGGCATTTTGTTAATTTTTAATGGCACGTGTTTGGCTTTTTGTTGATTTTTGGCTTTTCTTAGCTTTTAAGAAACTGTGTTTGGCTATTTTCTCTGTTTTAATCTGACAACCTTGGTGCGGATTATATAGCATGCAAGCTACAAGTGAGCAAACCAGCAAGACCGGCAGGATAGAATTCCCCGGAAATCATTTGAATTTCTGAGTCGTTATGGCGACTTTCGTACTCGCTCGTGAGCTGACTGCATTCATTTATTTTCTGGTAATGATGTGGACGTTGAATATCATTTCCAGCAATAACCATATTTGTCCTAAATCAATAGTTGCAGCGTTTAAAAAAGTGCATGTTGCTTTGTTTAGTTTTTGTCTCGCCTGCGCTGGTTGATGATTATGGTAAAATAATCAGGATTTCTCTCCCCTAGAGAGTTACATGTCTTTGTTAAGTCATAGTTTGGGCCTGTGGATCTAAAGTCCAAATCCATGGCCGTAAATTGTGCCGACACCGTTTGATCGCTGCAAATAAGCATACAGTGTTTTTTTTTTCTTTTTAAAAATTAATGGTTGGGTCAGTATTTCATATATAAATTAAATTAAATTAAAAACGTTTAGCAGAGCCCTAATAAAATTAGAAAAATTATGATCCCCGTTGGCAGCGTACATATGAGATGTGAGACATGGTGACCCGGTTGAACAGAAAACCAGGCCTACAGTGTCTAGAAGAAAGAAGAATTAGAGGTGACAATACATGTTTATAAGATAATCACAGGAAAGGTAAAATTAGACTATAACAAGTTTTTCAAAATGCAACCACCAACGAGAACAAGAGGGCACAGATACAAATTAGCTAAAGAAAGGTCCAGATTGGATATTAGGAAATATTTTTGTAGTCAGAGAGTGGTGAATGCTTGGAGGTGGTGGAGGCAGAGACAGCTAATGCCTTTAAGAATAGATTGGATGTGCATATCTTTTAAAGCAGGCTAATGCAGTTATGACTAGTTGTATACAGACTCTGATGAGTCTTCTAAACCAGTATAAAAAGGTTAAGTTAAGTTAAGAACCACACACACACTACACGAAGCAGATTGAATCCTTCGAGCTAAAATGCTACAGAAGGGTGCTCAAAATTCCAGATATAGCGAAAAAGAAAAACCCAGAAATCTAGTAGGAGCTGAATTTAAAAAATAACAGGATGATAAACAAAATTACGTCTAAGAAATTAACATACTTCGGCTACATCAAACGGCACCGTGGCCTAGATAAGAACAATGCTGGACGATATGGTACCTTGCAAAAGTGTCAGATAAAGACCGAGAGGTATGTGGACAAGGGTCATTACAGAAGCTCTAGTGTTGACAGTGGCAGAGGGGGCAGAGCTGGACAGAGATGAGTGTCCTACAGATCGACTGTCATCAGAGCGACGTTCTGCAGAGGGTATGCTACATGATGATGATATATATATATATATATATATATATATATATATATATATATATATACAGACACACACAAAATATTACTTTTAAAAAAATTAAATGTCAACTTGAACACAATTTATTATTGCACTTACATTTATATTGTGTTTTATTTCTCAACATAATTTCCACCAATACCCTTACAATTATCCCATCGATTTATCACTGCACCAAAACATGTAGCATATAAGTCTTGTGTATCATGTTTCAGACATATTTGCACTTCACGTTCAACTTTATGAAACGTCTCCCCCAAATAAATAAGCATAATAGTTCGCTATTATATACACTGAGTACGGATGCCATTTTATATCAGGGATGTGAACCTGCATCCGACGCTTAGTGTACGCTCCCCACAGTAATCACAAAGCTGCAAGCTGCTACCAGCTAATGAAGTCTTTAGAAACTACATTTATCAGCTTTCTTATATTAGTTACTGACTTACCCTCGTATTTGTCTGTGTGTGTGGGTCTGTCTATGTGTGCGCTTGTGTGTGGAGTGTGTGTATTTATATAGATATATATATATATTATTTTGCAAAATGTGAGACTCATGTAAATCTACTTTTCAGTTTCTTTTTCTTTTCTTGTGCCTAATGATTTATCCAAGATTTAGTAGCAAGCCCAATGCCAATCCTCCTTAATCGTCTCCTACAACAAATCTGGCAGGTTACAGTGTTTCTCTTCTCTGTCCCCATTTAGTACCCCGATAGTACACAGGCAGTATTTTACATAAGAATACATGTTACCATTTCTTTTCTGCTCAATTTACATGGTCAGCTTCGTCTACAGTCCTAACATACCTGTTTCTAATCACACCGCGCTTAGTGAGACAGGCCGGTGTTTTTTTTTCATGGTATAGTCGCTACTTCCAGTCAACCCAGCTGTATCTGGATAACAATGTGACAAAATCTACTAATCTAACAAGCCTGAAACAATAGGCACCACAGCGTTATAGTAAGTCCAAGATGATTGAACGAATTTAAGAAACACTGCAGAGTAATGGAGTAAAAATATTCATATCTACGCAGATGCCCTGCGAAAAAATAGATTGCACCTCCCACGACGTTTATTGGCGTAAATTGACAGTTGTGGTGAGATGATGATATGTTTATGTTAGACAATTGTGTGGTGCCCGTCGCATTATCAATATTCTAGACAGCCGAAGGCTAGAGAATCGGCATCAAACAGATACAAGTTGAAGACGGATTCATTGGGCCGGCGTGCGCAGAATACAGTGCAACACAGCTCGCCTCATGGAGACAATTACAGACGTAACTTTGTTTGAGTCATTGATAGGGACTGTATGATGCTGAACAGAACAGAAGAAGAAGAAGAAAAAGGAGAAGAAAAAGAAAAAGAAGAAGAACACGAAGAAGAAGAGGAAGAAGAAAATGAAGAAGAAGAGTGTACTCTAAGGTGCGTTCACGTATGATTGCGTAACATTTTTATCAGCATTGTTACGTTTTCGATATACTTTATTACAAAATCAATACTGCACACAACACGACATCATAAATCTCTCAAAATATCCCCCTTCTCTATTTTTTTTCCAACTTGTTCTTTTAGAATAAACTTTTAAACGTGTTAATTTAATGGAATACAATTTAAGTATACTGACAGAACAACATTTTTATATTTTAGAAAAAGATTGAATTAACTTGACATATAGCTGCAAATTTAAAATTATTTTGAAAAATGTAATTAGAAATTTTTTTTAAAACGAAATGAAATGTAAAATAATCACTGCACGTTCTTCCATTTATACTATCATTTACGTTTGAAATAATTGTAATCTTGAGAACATATCAACAAAAACTATCAGAACTTAAAATGTGGAGCATTTCTCAATTACATATTTCTAATTATAGTATCCATTAACACAAGGCAAAGTCAGTTTCTCTAAACTAACGAGAAATTCACTTGTTTTTCTCCATTAGCGTCGCATTTATCGAGTTGTACTGTCATGATTTCATATCTCTGCTTAGATTTTTGTCGCCGCAAAATGTAGTTTCATAATATTTCTAATGTCACGATTAATAATTCTATTTCTCCTAGAGAAGAGAAAGACTAACGTCTAGTCAGGCAAAACATAATAAACAAACATGTTAGTCAGGGTCAGGCAAAACATAATAAACAAACATGTTAGTCAGGGTCAGGCAAAATATACAAGCCAAGACCTTCACCTTGGCTTCCCTGTAGTTCTCCCTGGAAACGAACTCTTTTCACGACAGCCTGGCTAACGAGATGAGAGTTCGACGTGATCCCCGTAGTAGTGAGCGACACGCAGATGAAGCCAAGCATAGCACAACCGTCTGGAGGACACTGGTCCACCTTCATCAGCACGCTCCTACTCTTTGTGGGCATTCAACATCAACATCAACAACAATCTCTCCTGAGAACGTGTAATTTCACACGTTATAATATACTGTCTGTAATATATATATGATAGTGTCGAGGAATTCGTCACAAAATGGATTATCCCAGTCCCAATAATGTCATATGTGAATCACCCCTAAGTTATAATAGTGTCGAGGAATGCGTCACACAATGGATTATCCCAGTCCCGATAATGTCATATGTGAATCACACCTTAGTAACAATACTGTCGAAGAATTTCTGGGCTAGAGTGAAAAGGTGTCAAAAATATACTACGGCTGCCGACGCTGACAACATTAGATGTAGTTTGACGTAATGAATGTTTGCATGAACCTGTCATGATTGGTGAGCGAGAAGTGTTTGTGTTTGTCAGACATTATTCTGAAATGGAAAGCGTAGTCGACACAGATAGTGCAATGAAGTAACGATCTATATCGTCACTATATTAAGTTACATGTGAATGTCTGCCGTGCGAGGTCGGTAATTACTTCAAAACGTCGGGTTATCCTGTAGGGATTCAGCGGCAGGCCCACGTTGAAAATGTGTTTCTGGCTCTCGCGATCATATGCAAGATCTAATCATCTCATCTCACGTGTCTCGTATGTCGCCAGACTGCGTGTCAAGGTTCAATCTTCTTTCCTGTGTCATCGGTGTGGTCGTTGATATATTCAATCCATGCCTTTATAGTGTTTCTTTAAGCATGTTTGTTAGTGAGAACGATAAAAGGGATAGGTACTTGTCTGCACCCAGAAACAATGGCGTATACTCCTCGATAGGTACTTGTCTGCACCCAGAAACAATGGCGTGTACTCCTCGTAGAATATCTCAACTAATCTCCCTCTCTTATGCAAAGCAATTTCGTCACTGGAGATCCGTGCGTTTTAATTTAACTGTTTTTTTTTTTTAACAATGTTGTTCTGTTGTTTGTTATTTGTGTTTTCAGAGTACGGAAAAATACTTGTCATGCGAAAGTTGTTGCTAATAAACATACTTTGTACACAACTAACTGTACCGACATTTCGCAATCCTTCCGTTTCTTGCCACTGTGTTTCTTTAATACTATCAATCCATATTTTACTTGATCTTTCTTTGACTCAGAAACTCGGATGTTAGTTCGACCACCTACGAGATTTGAAAACATTTTTGTTACATGATCAAGGGCAGATGATAGTAACGTGTTCTCAGACAAAATCTTTTGATCAGATAATGTGAGTCAGGGTCAGATAATGTTAGTCAGGATCAGATAATGTTAGTCAGGGTCAGACAATGTTTGTCAGGGTCAGATAATGTTAGTCAGGGTCAGATAATGTTAGTCAGGGTCAGACAAAACCTTCTGATCAGATAATGTTAGTCAGGGTCAGACAAAACCTTCTGATCAGATAATGTTAGTCAGGGTCAGACAAAACCTTCTGATCAGATAATGTTAGTCAGGGTCAGATAATGTTAGTCAGGGTCAGACAAAACCTTCTGATCAGATAATGTTAGTCAGAGTCAGATAATGTTAGTCAGGGTCAGATAATGTTAGTCAGGGTCAGACAAAACCTTCTGATCAGATAATGTTAGTCAGGGTCAGACAAAACCTTCTGATCAGATAATGTTAGTCAGGGTCAGATAATGTTAGTCAGGGTCAGACAAACCCTTTTGATCAGATAATGTTAGTCAGGGTCAGATAATGTTAGTCAGGGTCAGACAAAACCTATTCTGACGTCTGCACTAGAACGCAGATTGGTTCGATTCAATTTCCAGTGAAACAGACTGGCCTTGTCCTCCATGTCATCAACAACATATGCAAATGGATAAGTAATTAGTTGGATAACAGGAAAGCATGAGTACAACTCCAAGGACAGCTCAGCAAAAATATGAAAATGGAACAAGGAGTTCCACAAGGGGGAATACTCTCACACATGCTGTTCCTCACATCAATCAATGATATAATCACAGAAACCCCTAAAAGAGTACACAGTGCACTATATGCAGATGACTTAACGTTACGACATCTGAAGAGTCTATATCTTTAGCTAGAAACAAAATGCAAGAAGACCCTAAATAAAACAGAGACATGTACAAAGAAATGGTAAAACACCATCAACGAAACCAAAACCACTATCATAATCTTCTGCCAAACCACAAGGAGCGATCCTGAAAGTAAATATTCAAACTCTTCCCCTAGACAAGTCCAACTTATCTAGGAATAACTATAGACGCAAGGTTGACATTCAAAAAACCAAATCCGAAAAGCATCCAGTAAGGCTAAGAAGAAAATGGTCATAATGAGAAAGATAGCTGGCTCAACATGGGAAGCTGACACCAGCACCCTAAAGAAACTGAACACATGTAATGTGAGACCAGTGCTAGAATACATGACAGCAACTTGATCCACAGAAACAAAAATTAACTTCAAAAAAATTAATACAACCCAAAACCAAGGTATACGTTTCATCCCTGGAGCTATGAGAACAACACCAATAAATGCAATGGAGAACATCACACGAATCGAAAGTATGGAGACGCGCAGAGACCAAAAAACACTCCAACAGGCGGAGGAAGTTCAAACGAATGCCAGAGCACCCAATATATGACAGGATAAATCGCATGGGAAGAGGGAGATTAAAGAGAAACCACTTCATATAAGAAATAAAAGATCTTGCAAGAACAGTCTAAATCATACGCTAGGCATTGGCTACAGACCTAAAACAAACATCCCAAATTTCAACTTTTAAAAAAAGCTAAGTCCCCTGAGATAGTATAAACCTGAGATGGAATATAGGAAAAGGGAACGCAGACATAATTTAGAAAGGACACTTATCACGGAATAAATATCTTACGAAAGTACCCCAGCCAGAAACAAGGATACACAAACATACACATGGCTTAGATAATAAAGCCACATCCAATGGATGTGGAGGGATCTATTACAGGTTAAGGAAAGAGAAGAAAAGACTAGTACTAACATACTCACATAACTTCCTTGCAGAAGAAGAGACACTGAAGGCCACAGCTGAACTTGTAACCCAAGATAAAGATATCCACAAAGAAAACATAGTATTCCTGACTGATGCCTCGTCAGCATTAGCAGCTCTAAAACAACATAAAAAGGAAGACCTCGAACAATACATGTACTCCCTGGCATAGTTCTTAGCAGAACACCCAAGGTTGGTCATGCGGTGGATCCCATCCCACTGTCATATCGTAGACAATCAAGCTGCTGATAACTAACAACATGTGGAGGAGCTTCCCCACAAACAGACATGAGTATGACTATCATGAGGCTAAGCATAATTACAGCCAACTTCAGGGAGAAATGGGCTGATCAACAATCCCACTTCACAAAAGAAGTTAACCGCCCTGATTTAACTAGTGACGAGCAAGTTGTCCTCTTCAGACTGAGAACTGGGCATAATTTACTCAAGGGTCATCTTTACAACAACATTAGGATTGAAACAGATGATAGGGGAACATAACAAAAGTTAGTTGTCCAACGCAAGCGATGGTGGGGGCATCAGCAGACGGGTTTGTCTTGGAGATGTAACTTGTGCTGTATGAGGATTATAGTGAGGAAGGGGCTGCGCTGGTCATCAATCTCATTCTCTGGTCCCAAGCTACCTTGAGCCAGTGGCAAGATGTTAAATCGAGTCGACAGGACGTGATTCAGTATGCAGGCACTAGTCTCACCTCCTTTGAGACCAGGAGTCGCTTGAAACCTGCGGGGTTCTAACCACCGCCGTGTCCGTTTTAAGAGGCTAGTATTTTAGCTCTCGACCACAGCGACCCGAGCATACCATAACTGCGGAATACATCCTATAAAACTGCATGCTCACGCAGGAAGAGAGAACATTACCGGACTCGCGGGTCAGATATGAGAGAAACTGTGTGGAGATAAAGCAGCCTTGCAAACAACGGTGTTCTTTGTAAGAGAAACCTGTATCTTCGATCTAAGGATTAACGAAGAAGAAGAAGAAGATACCTCCAAGCTTTCTCTATAGCTCAACGTGTCCTTCCTTCCAACAACAACACTATTCTCGTCCGTCAATAACATGATGTGCCATGCCGCCTGGCGTAGTCGATCGCGTATTTCCACAAGTTTCTGTCCTGCACGTTGTTGATGAATTCTGCTATTCACTGTGTCCCATGTCATTATAACTTAACTTAACCTCTTTATAATGGTTTAAAAGACTCTATAAAGTCTGTATACAACCAGTTTCTTGGAGGGTTGTTTCAAACAATGAGGGAGTCCATCTTAATAGACTCAAGCAATAGAGCTAAGTAGACCCGCAGTCAGTTAGACAACATATATATCTGCTGGGAGGAAGCTACAAATAACTTGAGTATATATCTAACTTGAATTTTGTCCAAGCAGCGGCCATTAATCCTACTCTTTTCGATTCTAACTGCCAAGGAATTGTTATTGTACTCGACACTGAACACGGGTGTCCGATCTCACTGCCCAGAGATCAGGGGACTTTTTACCAGAAGCTCCACTACCATCTCTCTAACGACTGTGAGGTAATGATTGGTGGCTTGGTCCGTATTTGTTGAAGACCAATTCCCCACAGGGAGCTGAGAGGGTTTTTAATTGGTTATCTCTTTGGTGCCCTCTGTGTCTTTTCCCAGCAATTGCGTTCGTTGTTACAGAGCACTGATTGTGATATGTGTGTATAATCTTAATAACCGGATCCGGCAAACAACAATTTATAGACATGTTTGGATCTAAGATCCGTGTGTGAGGCGCACCGACAAACCTCCGGCGCCTTCTTGTAACTAAAGTCACATTTAGTGTCTCCTTGGCAGAATTGTCCGGGCCTTGACAAAAGGAACGGGGAATGAGGGATTGCTCAGATGTAATTGTTGTGTCGCTGGGACGAGATGTAATCTACTTGAGGTTGAGTTTCACGGTGATGTGTGCAGTCATGTCTCGTGAGAACTGACTGACTGGCGGCTTGGAAGTGAGTCGTTGACTCGGTTAGTAGTAGTTTACCCTGCCCGTATTAATCGCGCGTGTTTTGTCACTCAATACTTTAGGAGAGCAGGGCGTAACGTTCCAGTCGCGGCCAGGGCATTGCAACTTGCCGTTGTAAAAGCCAGAGCCGGTAATTTTTTTTTAAATTGTTGGCGTTAGAAAGTTAATTTCACTTTTTGTAATTTTCTGGCTTTTTGTGGGATAAATAAACTCAACATTTCACGTCCCAAATGTTGAAGCATAGATCCAACACTGTATAAGGCTCCGCTAGTTAGTTTCTTGAGAGGCCTGGTTCCAGTCATTAGCTTTGCGGTTTCACGCGGTGGGGTGGCTAATTAGCTAAGTGGTAGAACACTTGATTTTCAATGCAAACGGTACGTGATTCAACACCCGCTACCGACAGCTCCAGTGGACCCAGCTGTAAATGAGCACCTGGCTAATGATAGGGAACAAAGGCAGCGTGGAAGCGAACTGAGCTACTTCCATCTCACAAAAGCTGTGGCTTAGTGTAACAAAGGCTCTAACACTTCTTTCCCGACGGCAGCGCCTGCAATCGAATTACCTTTACATCACCTTTACGTGATGCGAAGGCTATGACATTGGACATTATACATATTGAGGAAACAGGTTGAAATCATTACAATACAGTTCCTGTTCTGGAATCTCCAAGGCCAGAAAAGTGCAGGCAGATCAAGATTCACACGCAGAAGACAGCTCTAGCTAAACATGGTAGACGTGAAAATAGCTGGAACTGATGACCTGAGGCATGAGAACTTGGTGTGTATTTCCTATAGTTCTATAGTGAGCAATCCAAGGAGAAGCATCGGAATCTACATCAAACACTCCAATGACGAAATAGAAAATCACTCCATACCAGCAGAAGAGACTTGTTCCAATTTCAGAGCTGAAGCAAGAGCTGTTCATGCAGCAGCTCAGATTCGTATCAGCCAAGGGATCAAGATGCTGAGCAGCGCATGAGCTGCAGTGGTCAGTGACCCATAGCTGACTGCTAGCGTCAGGGCCAGCGAACCATAGCTGCCAAGACCCTGCTACACCTCCACACGGTGATCCTGGATAACAGGCTGCAGCAGGCAGACTGGCTAAGGAGAAAGGGATCGAATAGGGAATGCTAACCCGGTACTAAAAAAATACTTGCTGAAATCGGATGTGTTGGTCCGAAAGGTGCAAATATTGTAGCCAAGATGTAAACTACGACACAACGCATTCCGTTCTCTGGACTACATTCTGCTACTTAAGCCCTTTCTCGGTTTGGTAGTGGGAGATTGAGAACGAACGACGAAGAAGAACAAGAAGAAGAAGAAGTATCAGCCAAAACATAAATACAAGGAATACTGTCATTCTAACAGACTCCAGGGGTGTACTCCAAGCCATCTCAAGCCACAAACAAGGTAGAATCTCACATGAAATACAATACAACATACGATTGCTGTCTTAAAAAACAGATTTAGTCCTACAATGGATTCCGGCTAACTGTGGGATCCCTGGAAACGAGAAAGCAGATGAGCTCGCAAAAGCCGGAAGTGGCTGCAAGCAGATTCCCCATCCGCAGAGCTATAAAGAAGCAAAGACACTCATCAGAGGATCCATGAGGACAGAATGGAGAGACCAGCACAAAGAATCCAAGCCAGAAAATGACAGCATATACAAACTTGGCAGAGATGAGCAGACAAAGATCTTCAAACTCAGAACGGGACATTGTAGACTCAAGGCCCACCTCCACAGAATGGGTGCTACGTGCGATTGTTGAGCACCCAAACAAACACCAGAACATATTCTGCAAGAATGCCCTTCCTATATAGACCAAAGAAATTCAGTCTGACCTGAAGGAACAACCATGCTCGAAAAGCTGTGGGGGACCGGTGAAGACTTGAAACGCACAATCTCCTTCGTGAACCTCACCAGACAAGAACCATAGCATGAGCTGATCGATGAAGTAGAAGAAGAAGGTGTTTATTTATTGAGAACCTCTACACATAGTCTGGTCTAAGCAGAAGCATTGCCTGGAAACTAAGCTGCGTCTCCATATATCCCTGTGTCATCTCAATCTTCTTGTCCGGCTCCGAAAGCTGGATGGTGTTACAGGGAGATTGGAAGACCCTGTCTTCAAAACCGAACACAATTCGAGAGAATTTCCTCACCGTTGGATTGGCGCCACCTCTCTTTTTTCGTCTGTGTGGCCCGCGTCTCCCAGGACGTCTCGGCTCACAAGCTTCAACGCATGTCCTTGAAAGTCAGGCGAGGAAAACGACCGCACCACTTCATTGAGACATCCGGGGACCATCCGCGAAACTTTTTCTTCTACTTCGTTTTCAATCTCTCCCTACCAAGACATGAAAATGGTTTTGCAAGTAGCAGGATGTTGTCCGGAGAACAAAATGCGCTGTGTCGTAGATTACAGCTATATTGGGATAGTTGCACCTTTCGATCTAACACATCCGACTTCAGCAGGCATTTTTGAGTACTGGGTTAGCCTTCCCTGTTCGATCTCTTCTCTTTAGCCAGTCTGCTCTGTTACAGCCTGTTATCCAGGATCACATCGTGGAGGTGTAGAAGGGTCTTGGCATCGAGTTGAAATATTTTGATTGATTGATTTACCTTTGCCGTTTGAAGCGAATACTGTACCACTATGCTACTGTTGATAGTAGACTGTGTTATTTGGTGCGCTTGTTCGTCGTGGTGTCATTCAGTTCAGCACACAATTTTAAATGAAAACTTAACGTGGCGATTCCTAAGCGATGGTATTATAGTGACCATAGAACTTCAACTTAAACGTTGCTAACTCGTAGGTTAACTATTTCCGATTCTGCAGCAAATAGGTAAAGCAAGACCATTTAATAAGTTAATCCAGACCTGTTTGAAAATCAAGAGGCAATTAATTCAACCACAGAAGCAATCACGGATCCAGTGTTCATACGACATGGGGTACTTCTTCTTCTTCTTCGTTCGTCCTCAATCTCCCGCTGCCAAACCCTGAAAGGGCTTAAGTAGCAGAATATAGTCCAGAGAACGGAATACGTTGTGTCCTAGTTTACAACTTGACTTCGATATTTGCACCTTTCGATCCAACACATCCGACTTCAGCAAGCATTTTTTTAGGACCGGGTCAGCATTCCCTCTTCGATCCCTTCTCCTTAGCCAGTCTGCCCTACTGCAGCCTGTTATCCAGGATCACCGCGTAGAGGTGTAGAAGGGTCTTTGCAGCTCTGGTTCGCTGGACCTGGCGCTAACAGTCAGCTATGGGTCGCTGACCACTGCAGCTCATGCGCTGCTCAGCGTCTTGATCCCCGACATGGGGTACGACAGAGCTGCCTTCTTTCCCCGAGTCTCTATAACACATATTCTGAGATAATGATGGCCAAGTTTATGCAGAGTTGTAATATTGGTGTCAAAATTAATGGTGTCAAAGTTAATGGTGTCAAAATTAATGGTGTCAAAGTTAATGGTGTCAAAATTAATGGTGTCAAAGTTAATGGTGTCAAAATTAATGGTGTCAAAGTTAATGCCAACAGATGTGCCGATGACCAAGCCATAGTTGGAGGATCAGTAGCAACGTTGCAAATGCTGCTTGAGAAATTATTAGCACGACCAAAGAGTTTGACATGAAAATAAACACATTGAAGACAAAGACTTTGGTAATATCCAAGCAACATGGGCAAATAAATATATCCATCAATGGAGAAATAATCGAACAAGTACATAAGTTTACATATTTGGGGCAAACCATAACAGAAAATACCCGAAATGAAACAGAAATTACAACAAGGATTGCAATGACAAAAAAGGGCTTCAGATGAAAAGTAAAATTGTTAACCTAAAAGAATTTCAGGATAGAACTGAGGAAAAGGATAATCGCCACTCATACATGGCCAATTGCACTGTAAGGGACTGAAACATGGACATTGGCGGTGAAGGATGAAACAAGATTGGAAGCGATTGAAATGTGGTGCTACTGTAGAATGGAAAGAGTGAGTTGGGCAGAAAGAAAATCCAATAACAATGTACTCAATAATGTGCGCGCACAAAGACAAATATTACATTTGATACAAAAACGTTGGTTGAATTGGCTGGGTCAGAATATGAGACATGAACATTTTTTACAGACGATACTAGAGAGCAAGGTGCAAGAGAAGAGAGGACCCGGATGTCCAAGACTCACCTTTACATCTCAGGCATGCAAGGACATTAAAGTACGAACGTATGACGTAATGAAGAGAACTGCACAGGATATGGTTAAATGGACAGACATTCTCAGACAACCTTACAACCAGTCTCCGGACTGTTCAACCAGACGATGATGAACCCGTATCTCTTGGAATTTTGAGAATGTTCAGCTTTACGTGTTCACGTGACGTCTAGTAGCTAAACGTTAGAATAGACAGGATAGGCTGAGCTATTCCGAAGGTTTTGAAGAATTGGAGAAGACAACCCTTTGCATAAAACAGATGGAAAATAAACTAGAAATAGAAATTGCAATGGTCATTTTTGGGCGTAATGACATGCTAGCATACTTTTTAAGTGGCAACGTCAATTTATCAATTACTTTTGGAAAGGTAAACTGGTTACGTCCAGCTGAACACAGCGTAGGATTCGCGTCAATTGGTAGTTAAGGAGACGGTCATTACAGTGCTACTTTTTCCACACAGCCAACTAACCACAAATTAGGACGGCCTTCCCTGACTGAGAATGTCACACTCTGGAAGTCTATTTCAAATGTTATTTCAGAGGAGTTGTGTTTAGTTTGTGATTGCGATTTTATTACATTTTGAAGGACAGAGTGATGTATATTTTTTTTTATAAATGAAACAAAGACACTTAGAACTGATTTACAAGATACCGTAGACAACTGTGCAGAAGTACGTCGACAGCATATGTTTCAACTACCTCATTCAGCACAAACACAAAGTACCTTTCAACATTGTTTCGACATCGTTAAGTGTGCCCTTTATGTTCATGACTCAGCTTACCCTCAAATAATCATCACGCTTCGACGTGAATAAATGTGAAAGGTGGTCTGGAAATGGAGGACAGGGCAGGTGAGTTTCTAAACATAAGCCAATATGTAGTAATAAATTACTTAGTACAACAAATAAGATAAACAGCAAACGAAGATGGCTCGTGCAAACTGGGAGCCGAGTTTTAAAATAGTCTAGAATTGGGCAGAGGTTTGTAAGGCTATGAATTCTTGTTATTTACGTTTATCAAATAAATAAACTATGAGGTTTTATTGAGGTCTGAGATTTCTTCAGAGTCATGTCTAATCCCTGTGTAGTGTATCTGATATATATGAGCTACGGATCACTTCAGGTAAATACTATGTGTTGTCTGCGCCGAATTATATAATCACCTGGAAAACGTAATATTTAATCATTATGTATGTATTTGACACTTTACTAGGGAGGTACAG